>CAUYSK010063683.1:0-31736 GCA_963575035.1 Avahi laniger | reverse complement strand
CATATGTACTCATTAATTTGATAAATATTTATGGAGTGCTACCCCAGGCCAGACATTATTCTGGTACTGGGTGATTGACTGTGATATCCAATGTGTACATGGCACTTTCAATGTACCAGACCCTATTCAAAGTGTTCTGCTTATACTAACTCATTTAAACTTTGCAACGACCCTAAGAGCATGTACTATCATTATCAGCCCTTCTAAACAGATGAGGAGACAGAGGGTCACAGAGGTAAAACTAACTTGCCCAAAGCCAAAAAGTCATAAGTGGCAGAACTAGGCTTCGAAGCCAGGTGATCTGTCTCTAGTTAACACCAAGATGGCCTATAATTTACGAGGGCTCAATGATGAATGAAAATTTGGTGTCCCTTGTTCAAAATTAATTCAGAATTTCAAGATGGCAACAGAAGAACTTTAAACCAAGGGTGGGGACCTTCTGAGAATAGAGACCTGGGCAGCTGCAGAGGTCGCACATCCTCAAAGCTGGCCCTAGTCAACACTCCACTGTCCTTCAAGGCAAACAAGGCGCCAGCTCCTGTGGAGCTGAGCTCCTAATCAGTCAAAGAGGGTGGGTCAGTGATACGCAATAAATAAATAAATAGGACATCAGTATGTGCCATGAAGAAAATATTGGCACTGTATGATACCGAGTACCAGGAGGTTCTGCAATAAAGACACCTACTTGATTTTGTGTAACTCAGTGTTTTCCTAATTTATTGATTATAGAATCTTTTAATTGAATTTAATTTAGTATTTTTTTATTTATTAACTTTATACTCTCACTAGCCTATGGAACTAGCGTTCTGGCAAATTCATTGGGTAACTGTGATCTGAATGAATCCCCTTATTCTAAAGATGAGGAAGCTGAGGCCCAGAGAGGGAGAGTGGCTTGGTCAATGTCACATACGACTGCAGGGTGCCGAGACCAGATCCCAGGTCCCTCCCTCTGTCCCCCTCCACTGTTCTCTCTAAATGATGGTAGTAACGGAAGCATCGCTAACTTATTCCATATTCATTCACATATGTCTGTAGTCAGAGAGACTTCCTAAAGAACCAGGTTGTGTTTGGTTGTGCTTTGTAGGTAATAGAGGTTTTATTTTTATCGTTCAATCATTGCAAAATATTCCTTTCATCATCTGGAGACATCTTTTCCTTTTAAAGCTTCTTTTCCTTCCCCTCTCTCCTTTGTCTTGTTTTCAATTCTAAGCCACGTGTGTACCGGTGTTTTCTGAAATGCAAGTCAATGTTACATTTGATACCATCTTAAGAACTAAAGGATTTGCTTCCCCCAAAATAGACTCTGTTAAACAATGAATGTATCTGTTAAGGAGGAGTGCAATCTTTGCATCTAAAACTAGTGCTTTGTCTTGTTTTGTGTGTGTGTATTGGGGTAGAGAGCAGAAACACAGGCAAGTGTTCACGGAATGCTGAATTCGTTCACTGTTAAAAGGACACACATGGAAATTGTGCCATAGGCTCTTTGGATTGTTCAGATAGTGACATTTTTAAAACATTTGTTTTCTCTTATATTTTGCCTTAGAGTAAAATCTTTTCACAGCCCTTTACTTCTCATTAAAAGGGTGGACTTTAGGCTCTTCATATTATATTTAGATCAAAGTTTTGACTGAAACAGTGATTTTCTTGACTTTATTTCAAGAATTTTCTTGCTTGTATTGACCAGTGCAACCAACTGTTTTGGATTCATGTGAACCGAGGGTCAAAATGCTGATGCAGCTGAAGAATCGTAGAAATTAATTCCGAAAATGGTGGTGAAAGGAATAAGAACCTAAGCCGGAATTCGTGCTTGGTAGGCTAAAACTGATCAATTTCCCAGTCCCTAATTAAAACAAGCCACCAAACACAACAGCAGCAGAAAATCCAGGGCTTTTTCTGGTGATGAATGCGACCAGCCTGCAAATTTCTCCTTGCTGGGAACAGAGATTTCATGTGCAACAGCAGTTAAACAGAACGCTTACTGGCAATTTATGTTTGGTAATATGTATGTATCTACTCACTGCTCACACCCTGCCCTGAGCCTACCTCCATCCCAAGCATAGGCTCCCGATAGGCTCCCGGTTAAATTAAACCAATAAAACTAAAGAGGAAGTTTCCTTCTTTCGTGTGTGTTTTTGAAGGCGCCCATTCCTGGATATTGAAGGAGTAAACAAATATGGCAGGATATCTAAATCTTTTCTGTTACTTGAGTTGTGAAAATCCGTGTGTGAACCATCTGCTTTTAAATTGCATCCTAGCATTCCATCAATTAGCACTATACTTTCAGATATAATGTAGGTTAACTTCTGATTGATCTTCAATTAACACTAGTTCTTAACCATTTATTTTTATTTCCAACTCATTTTCCCCTCCCAAATATACAGGGAAGTTGCAGGGTGACTTTTCTGCTTTTGAAATACCGGTAGCTCTTTAGGAGTAAAGAATCCACTTTCTTCCCACCCTCCCTCTATCGTGAGTTAGTAAGAACTCGGGTAATGCAAAGTCAGTATAATTTTATATTCCAAAAGAGCATCAGGGAAATTTCTAGGAAGACCTCATCAAATGCAAATATGGATTTTTATTTTTTTGTCTTAGCTTTTCTTATTTAGAGTTTAGAATTAGGAATTTTCACAAACTAAGTCACACAATCACTCCGAGAATCCCAAATGCGGCACTCATAAAGCTTAAGAAATTTGGAGATCATTCATCTCCTTTCCTAGGACACAAATTTCCTGTAATATTTGCTTTTCCTCCAACAAATGATTCAGATACAACACTAAATCTCTTTCTTCTCTTTTTTTCTTGCCCATGAGTGGAAACCTCAACCTTTCCTTTCTATCTGACCAGTACATATTTTCCTCCTTACAGAAGAATATCTGTATGTTCACTTCCCAGTTTGACTTGAAACAGTTTACCTATTTCGTCTTTTCCAAGAGGCAGCCAAAGATTGAGTACGAAACTAATTCATTGGAGTTTAGCATTGAAATTTGCAGGGATTTGGGTTAGGAAATCGAGATTTAAATATTCCCCAGTGCCTTTACATGGAGTAATCATTCTGACCGAGCGTCTGTTACTTGGAGGACATCACAAGCAAATCGGATGAGGCTGCTACTGGGAGAAACTCTCCTAGGCCTTGGGAAGGATTTGGCCTTTTATAAAGCAAGTGCCTGTCTTTGATCTCAGACATAAAGGAACGTGAGACAAAGAAAGCTGAGAAGTAATTCATCCCCCACTGTGCCTATCACAGTGCCTGAACCACAATGGACTTCAGGAAATTTTGAGTGAGCAGAGGTATGAAAACCAAAGAAAAGGGAATTACATAGGAGGGGGATGGCAGAAAGGACAGTTTTTCCATTTTAAGACACTGTGAAATACTTGAAGGGGATACAGTCCAGCGCATTTTGTTTTCTGGGGAGATGATACACCCTAAATTGGACAAGAGAGGAGGGACTCCAGGAAAGCACAGTTAATGTCTGAGTCTGTAAAGGACTTTGCCAGGCTGTGTAAGGGTAGGAAGTGCAGAAGTTGTGTCTCCTTCAAATTCCATTAGTGAAGAATGAGGACATTTTCACAGCCATATTTTTTAAAAAAGTAAATGACAAGAAACAGGATTTTTCTTTCCCACCCCCACAGGGGCTGCGTGAGGGGCCCTGAGCTGATACATTCAGAATAATGGTGCGAGGGCAATAATGAGACCTCTCTCTAAGGACTGATTTGTCTGCAGAAAGGGGGAAGTCGTCAGGTATCCATTGTGAGAAGACTGCCTTCTCTTAACAATGGCACTGATGAAACTGCTAGAAGGTTCTTATCAGAAAGAAAAGCCTCCCAGCAGCAGGAGAAAGGGAGAGGGGGGTGAAAATAATAGGCTACAAAACCCCAAATCATCCTCTGGGCTCAGTGCAGTGGGGGTGTGGCGGGGGAGGCATGCTTCCCGAATGCCAAGTGACACTGGCCGGTCAGTCAAAACGAGCCTCTAAAGAGACATATTAAAAAAGATGAGAGAGACGGCTGGCTCTCCTCAGGTGGCTTTTAGCAGGGAGTGCCAGGCTAGTTGGCTTTCAGCTGTGGAATTCTAAGTTTCTCAGACTCCAGTAAATAGCTAGAGGTCATAAAAGCTGGTCTCCACCTGGGGATTTCCCAGACCCAGGTCACAGGGTGACCCCTTTTTAAGTTGGATTCTGGGAAGAAAAAAGAAATTCACAGCCCAGCAGAGTCCACAAAACTCTGGGCCCATTTTTGCAGGTGACAGACACCCAGATTCAGAAACAATGAGTGTTATAGAAGTGAGAAGAGAATTCAAATTAATTTTGCACCTACTAAATGTGGTTAGATGCTTTACTGATTTGGACTCATTTAATCCTCGTCGCCTCCTAAGATGTGAGTATTATTATTTACCACATGATTAATGGACTTGGATCAAAACTCTAATCATAACTCACCCTGTTCAAAACACTTCATCAGCTCTTTTAAATTGAGTTAACTTCCATCTCCAGCATTTAAAGCTTTCACAATATGACCACAACCCACCTCTCCTTTTTCTCCCACTACTTAAATACATGTATAATTTAGTGTAATTGAAGTTGACTGTGTTATGTTTTCCAATCAAGACCTCACTTCTCCATTTCTGTGTCTTGGCTGATGCTATTTCTTTCACCTGAAATGTTCTCTAGACATCTCCTGCTCTGCTCCCCTCGCATGTTGAATTCCTACACGTCTTTCCGAGTCATGTGGATTCTCCTTCATGAAGGCTTTATCAAAATGGAAATTCCTTTTTCCCCCGCTAGAACTCTCAGAGCATTTTTCTTCTCTCTTATGCAGCTTCTCTTACTGCACCTTATATTGTACAGGCATACCTTGGAGATACCGTGGGTTCGATTCCAAACCATCGCAATAAAGTGAATATTGCAATAAAGCAAATTACACAATTTTTTTGGTTTCTCGATGCATATAATAGTTATGCTTACAGTATGCTACAGTATACTATAATCTATTAAATGTGCATTATGTTTTTAAAAAGTATGTACTTTAATTAAAAGATACTTTGTTGGTAAAAAATGCCTAAGATCATTTGAGCTTTCAGGGAGTCATAATCTGTTTGCTGGTGGAGGGTCTTGCCTCATTGTTGATGGCTATTGACTGATCAGGGTGGTGGTTGCTGGAGGTTAGGGTGGCTGTGGCAATTTCTTAAAATAAGACAATGAAGTTTGCTGCATCGATGGACTCTTGCTTTCATGAAAGATTTCTTTTTAGCATGCGATGCTGTTTGATAGCATTTTACCCATAGTAGAACTTCTTTTAAAATTGGAGTCAATCCTGTCAAATTCTGTGGCTGCTTTATCAACCAAGTGTAGGTTATATTCTAAATACTTTTTTGTCATTCCAACAATGCTCACAGCATCTTCACCAAAAACAGTTTCAATCTCAAGAAACTGTTTTCTTTGCTCATCCATAATAAGTAACTCCTGTTCAAGTGTTATCATAAGATTGCAGCAATTCGGTCACATTTTCAGGCTGCACTTGCAATTCTAGTTCTCTTGCTATTTCCCCACATCTGCAGTTACTTCCTGCACTGAAGTTTTGAACCAAAGTCATCCGTGAAAGTTGGAATCAACTTCTTCCATACTCCTGTTAATTTGATATTTTGACCTCCTCTCATGAATCATGAATGTTCTTAATGGCATCTAGAATAATGAATTCTTTCTGAAAGTTTTTCAATTTGCTTTGCCTAGATTCATCAGAAGAACCACTATCTATGGCAGCTATAGTGTTATAACATGTATTTCTTAAATAATAACACTTGAAAGTCAACATTACTTTTTGATCCATAGGTTGCAGAATGGATGTTGTATTAGCAGGTGCAAAAACAGCAATTCTCACGTGCATCTCCATCAGAGATCTTGCATGACCAGGTGCATTGTCAATGGACGGTAATATTTTGAAAGAAATCTTTTTTTTTTCTTTGAACAGTAGATCTCAACAGTGGGCTTAAAATATTCAGTAAACCATGCTGTAAACAGATGTGCTGGTATCCAGGCTTTGTTGTTCCATTTATAGAGCACAGGAAGAGTAGATGTAACATATTTTTTAGGTGCCCTAGGATTTTCAGAATGGCAAATGAGCATTGGCTTCAACTTAAAGTGACAAGCTTCATTAGCCCCTAACAAGAGAGTCAGCCTGTGGTTTAAAGTTTTGAAGCCAGGCATTGACCTCTCCTCTCTAGCTATGTAAGTCTTAGGTGGCATATTTTTCCAATATAAGGCTATTTGGTCTATATTGAAAATTTGTTGTTTAGTGTAGCTACCTTTGTCAATTAACTTAGCTAGATCTTCTTGATAACTTGATGCAGTTCTACATGAGCACTTGCTACTTCATCTTGCACTTTTACGATACAGAGATGGTTTCTTTCCTTAAACCTCATGAATCACCTCTGCCATAAAACTCTGTCTCAAAAAAAAAAAAGATATACTTAGAAATAACATTTTACCAGGCATGTGGGTATCCCTTAACCCAGGCAAGTTAGTGCTTAAAATTGACCATCACACTGGGCTTGCTAGAGCAAAAAGGAATTTTCTCCAGATGGAGGCAAGAAAGAACCAAAAATATACCCCATATACATCACAGTATTTTAACTGCGTAGGCTTGGCTACTAAAGCAATGCAATTTTATTTTTCTAACTCAGACTTGATTTTCCCTTATTGAGAACCATCCAAAGGATTCTTGTTATGGGACAATGGCAACAATGGAATAGGTCATGATTTCTTATCCAATTCCTTTGGAGAGAGAGAGAGAGAGACTGATGGAAAACAATACAAACATTTTTCTGGTACAGATGGACAATGCATTTTGCCTGGGGCAGCTCAGTCTTAGCATATTGGAGATAATTCCAAAAACCACATCAGAAATGCTTCAGGGGATGAAGGAGTTGGCTGGAAAAGGAATAACAACAGGAGCTAAATATGGACTGGCTGACTAGTCATCTCGGAAGGGGAAACCAAGCAGTGTGGTGATGATCTTGTGGGAAAAATGCTATGGGGAGTTTGCAGAGGCTATAAGGGATAACATAAAGCAAATATAAGGTGAAAGAACATCCAAGAAGAATACCTCACATCAATGGATTTGCAGGGAACTCCTTCTCTCTTCGTTCCCTTCCCTGGATGTAATGTATTCTTTGTCTTTGTTGTGAGTGCATTTCTAGTGTAAGAAATCTGGAAAGACAACTTGAAAATTGCCTAAAGAAAGACCACATGGTGTGCACTACCTTAAGCAGATGATGTCAATAGCAACACCTAGGCTTCCTCCCAAGTTTATGCACCTGGATAGGCAGACACCATTTGGAGAAGGTCTTTTTCATAAAATGCTGAGGTCTGTAGGGAAGGGACATCTTGCTTTTGCTCCTGTTGAGAGAAAAACAGTAAAATAGTGGGAGTTTTCAGCTTTATTTTTAAGTCCATGGAACAGTTTGGTGGGTTACAAGAGACTTCAGTGGCTCTTTTATCTAGACAAGGAATTGTTATCATGATGATATTTTTAAATTAATTATTTTTCTTAATTTTTAAATAAGTTTGAGATGGCAATGCATAATGTCTTTTAAAAAAACCCACAAACTTTATTTGTAATTGTCTTAGTTCAGGCTGCTGTAACAAAGTACCATTGACTGAGTGGCTTATAAGCAACAGAGATTTATTTCTCAGTTCTGGGGGCTGGAAGTCCAATACCAGGGTTCCAGCATGGTTGGGTTTTCCAGTGAAGGCCCTCTTGCAGGCTGCACATGGCTTCCTTTTTGTTGTTTTCTCACATGGCTGAAAAACTGCAGAGTAGCTCTCTGGTCTCCTCTTATAAGGGCACTAATTCTATTCATTAGGGCACCACCCACATGACCTAATCACCTCCTAAATGCCTGTCTCTAAATACCATCACACTGTGGATTAGATCTCAACATATGAAATTTGAGGGAACAAAAATGTAGGTGCCAAGGGAAAATTCTCCTTCACCTTCTGAAGTTTTGCTGAAAAATCAACTCATAAGAGGCATATTAACTGCAGAAAAGACACACAACTTTATTACCATGTATAATGGGGAAAATCACAGAAGCAAGTTATGGTCGGTAAGTCAGGTGATGCTGGGTGGAGGGGTTGTTGGAGGGAGAAGAGGAGGCCTGGCTAGCAAAGGTGGTCTTGTTATGTAGATGAAACCTTGTAGACAGCAGTTCTCAGGGAGAATAGACGGGAAATGTTTCTTTCAGACCTTGAAAAGATGTCAGTGTCTTAGCTATTCTTTCCTAGCTCTGGACAAGGGAGGGCCTGGGCTGCAGCAGTGCGGATTCTCCCTACTGATGCAAATCTCCTTCCCTGCAGAAGACGGCTTTTCAGTATTCTTGTATTTCTAACCCTTCTGAACAGCCATCTCAAAATATGTCCAAGAAGCACATCACATTTTGGGGTGAAATATTTTGGTTTCCTTTAAGAGACTGGGAAGTGAGACGATGTAAGATGAAGGCGAGAGAAATACAGAGCTCGCTGCGTTGACAGCCGTAAACCTTCCTGGCAGCGGCCCTGAAGCTGGAGGACTGCTGGGCTTTCAAAGGGAAAGTGGAAGTTTGCGCGTGGTTATTTATGGGGAGCACCCCCGGAGGAGCCTCGTCCTGCAGAAACAGCCCCGTCCTATTACTCTGTGGAAGCTGTAAACATTTACGGATCCCAAGCACTTTGCGCACAGAGCCGGCAGGGTTTTCAGAAGCAGATTGTTCATTTGCCAGCACCCCGCAGGCCACTTGTAAACACTGTCTCCTTGGAAGACGGGCTGACTTCTGTTTCACATCCCTCCCACCTCCGTTTGAATTCAGGAGCTAGAGTTTCAACTGACATGAACTCCTTTTTCCAGGGGTGGTAGGTACCAAGAGGTTAAAGGGCTGTCCGGGGAGTGATAGGTTTTTCTGCAAGCAGCCCTCCTTTGTGAAGACAGCTCCCATCTCGTGCAGGGCGGTACTCATGGCCTTGTGAAAGTGAGCCTGCTCTTCACGAGGTAACCGAACTCCTCTGGAGTAGAAAATCCGAAGCTGAATGACACGCATCCAGCCACAGATGTACTAATTTAATTTCATGCCCTGACATCAGCTGCTCCTCTCCACTTAAAAGGAACATTTGGATCCATCTGTCATCATCTCTGCCTTTCATTTCAAAATCGCTTCTCGCCCTCTTTTCTTTCCCTCCACTCCCCGAGCCCCCACCGCAGCTTGATGAAATAATGGGGCACATTTAAAATCCAAACTCGGGCAATTCAAATTCTGAACCGATGTGATTTTGTTCCATTCTAAGTCAACCTCGAAGGGTGTCTGGGGAGTGGAAATCAAGGGGCCAAACAAAAAAAGCAAGTGAGAGAGAGAAGATTTCGAATGCAAATCAACCTCCTTAACCCATCTGAAACAACCTGCTGTGAACTGGGCTAGAACGTGAGGCCCATTAGCACCTTGTTAGGCTGTCAGAGCAGGAGCAGCTGAACAGGGCGATAATGGGGAGGAAATGGCGAGACCTTTTCCAGCCCAGCCCCAGCTTCTTGGCATTCTACTCCATTTGCTTCGGAGACCCCAGAGGCAGGGCCGGAAAAAAAGTTACTCTAGAGAAAAAGAAGGTAGGAGAGGACAATTTAATTAAACTTGTTGATTTTTTTTTTAAAGCATCTTTCTAGCTAAAAGATATGGGAATATAGAGGTTAGTTTATGTTTTCCAGGATTGGGAGGCAATTGAACTTTTTGGGGGGTGGGTAGGGATCCCTATATGCTTGCTGTCTCCTGCTTTATTCTATGTTAATTTGAGATTTAATGAAAACAGTACAAGACAGTAAAATCTCAGTGATTAAGTCTTAATCATCATAAAGCAAATCCTCAAATACAAAATCTATAGTTAACACGCATATCTGTAGACATTCATTTGCAAATGCTTTTAAGAATGCAGTATTTACTTGCTGTAGGATTCAGAGAAGGGAAGTCTTCCTATGATATCCTGGATATTCTCTTCCCAATGCTTTGGTTGAAAGCCTGATTAGTGACATTATCCCTACCAGCATGACACATAGATGGTAGAAAATATTTACTTCTTGATATTAAAGATATTAGATATTCTACTATTAGGCAATGGGAATGTTTTCTTTCCATCCTAAAAATGCACAATTTAGTATGAAATAAACCAGATGATTTACTGACTTAATGACCTATTAGACATGGCCATAGGAAAAAAAGTCTGTTACATGAGTTTTGCCAAAAGTTCAAGTCTGATGGCAGTGCCTTTAGGGTCAGGCTTAATGAGCTTGGACTAACTTAGAGGTCAATGACCTTACAAACTTAGGACTTATACACAGAGAAAAAAATCACAGAACAGTAACCACAGGAATTAGTGTGGAGGCTGGGAAGAGACAGTTACTAGAGAATCTTTGGTTTCTCAAATGAACTCTGCTGTTTTCAAACCAAAGTTCTTTGCAAATTATTCTGTTGTCATTACCAGGACAGCTTTAAGTGGTTTTATTTGGAGTAAGGGGATAGATTTCATGACTCTTAAGGTCAACAGAATGTTTCTGTGCTCTCAGGTATGTTTAAGAACCAAGAAGAGGTAAATAACCCAAGGATATTTATTTTAGTTTTTATTTCAGTCTGGAGGTGGAGATTAGAATTTCTAGTACTGGGACAATTCTTTTGTCTCTGTCAGGATAATAAATGAGTAATAAATAGCCATATTATACTTAATTTTACAAAAGTGCAAAGTAAGTGCAAAATTTTGCAAGTTTTTAAATAGTGCAATGTAAGTGCTAAACGCTAATAGTCTTTTGCTTTCATTCCTAAGGGAGATTTCTCCCACTTTTTTCTATAGGCAGGATCCTGGAGTGCTAACTGACATCCTGCTTTTCTTAAGGCATATGGAAATTTCCCTGGGACAGCTGTGCTCTGCTGCCTAAGGAGCCCACAAGGTTAATGAACACCCACAAAGACTGAGGAAGAGAGAGAGCATTCTTCACGGGATGATTAGCATGCCGGCATTCTTTCCTCTGTGGTAATGATGGTCAAGAAGGTGCCCAGTGATAGAGGAGAGATCGGAGGGTTGCTGCTTCTTCTGCCTCAAATGCTTATTAAAATTCATTTCCATTCAAATAGCCATCCTCTGATTTTCATCATCAAATAAGCACACACTGTACATACTTAACAGGCAGGAGACCTGTGCCGTGTTCATGTCTTTTTGAAGTGAAGGCCTGTTCTCTTAATGAGTGTCCATGCTTATCTCTGTATGTAAATTTCTCCCCTCTCCTCTCTCTTACCCCCTCCACCTTACTGCTACCTCAGTTCTGGGACCTTTGATGGGCAACCTAGATGCCTATTATAATGATAATTCATTTGGTGCTAAATGGAATCTTCTAGTCTAGCTCATTATGAAGGTGAAGCCCTAGAGAGGGCAGGCTGGGAATGAACAGGTTTACAGAGTTATTTTTTTTTCCTCTACAAGAGGCAGAGGCAGGATGGGAGTGGTTCCCTTACTTCCCTTGCCTTTGGCTTTAACTCCCTTTGGAAATGGCCTCCACTCCCAGACATGGTGATTATCTCCCGGCACTCCTGGGACCCACGAGCGGCTGGGAGACATTTCGGCCCAGGCAGTTCTACATGGAACAGCTGCTGGGAACAGCTGGGCCTGCCCTATTGTTGTCAGTGAGAAGCCAAGTGGCAAACATCAGTGTATTGGGCTTCGTTAAGAGGTTTGTGCACTTTGATAATTCAGTGCACAAAAAG
Organism: Avahi laniger; assembly: GCA_963575035.1. Taxonomy (NCBI): domain Eukaryota; kingdom Metazoa; phylum Chordata; class Mammalia; order Primates; family Indriidae; genus Avahi; species Avahi laniger. Next base: position 19,972 of record CAUYSK010063683.1, on the reverse strand, counting down.
ATGTTGGCCTTGCTGGTAGTATGTCAGGTAGGGAAGGCTTATTTTATTTTATTTTTTTAAACATAAGGGACACAAAAAATTCTTCAAGGGCTTTGGAAATCTCAGAGGAAATAATCTAGAAGTGTATCAGTAAAGCAACTGTATAAGTGGTGTGAGCTTGATTTTTTTAAGCTGGTTTAACATCTTAATTTTATTTAATTTACTTGTTTATTTAGTGAGACTTTAAAACATTTTTGACTTGTAAATATTTATAGTGTTACAGCGTTATTTTGCTATATTGATATATTTCATTGTGGTAAAGTCAGGACCTTCGGTGCATCCATGACTGGAGCGAAACACATTGTACCCATCAAGTAACCTCTTATCATCACCCCCCTCCCACCCCGATCCACCTGAGTCTCCATTGCCCATCATTGCACACTCTGCTTATGTGTGTGCACGTTATTTAGCTCCCACTTGTAAGTGAGAACATGTAGCATTTGTCTTTTTGTGTCTGAGTTGTTTCACTTAAGATAATGGCCTCCAGTTCATCCATATTGCAGCAAAAAACATGGTTTCATTCTTTTTTTGTGGCTGAATATTTGTATTCCATCGTGTATATATACCACATTTTCCTTATCTAATCCTTAAGTGATGGATGCTTAGGTTGATTCCATATCTTTGCTATCGTGATTAGTGCTGCAATAAACAGAAAATGCAGGTGTCTTTTTATATATTGATTTATGTTCTTTTGGGTAGATACCCAGTAACAAAATTGCTGAATTGCATGGTAGTTTGTACTTTTAGTTCTTTGAGAAATCTCCATATTGTTTTACATAGAGGTTGCGATAATTTATATTCCCACCAAAAGTGTACGAGTTCCCTTTTCTCTGCATCCTCACCGATATCTGTTGTTTTTTGTCTTTTTAGTAATAGCCATCCTGTTCAGTATAAGATGATATCTTATTGTAGTTGTAATTTGCATTTTTCTGATGGTAAGTGATGTTGAACATTTTTTCATATACTGCTTGGCCATTTGTTTGTCTTCTTTTGAAAAATGTCTATTCATATCCTTAACCCACTTTTTAATGGGGTTATTTGGGGTGTTTTTTTTTTGAGTTGTTTGAATTTCTTGTAAATTCTGGATGTTAGTCCCTGTCAGATATATAGTTTGCAAATATTTTCTCTCATTCTGCAGGTTGTCTGTTTATTATTTCTTTTGCTGTGTGGAAGCTTTGTAGTCTAATTATGTCCCACATGTCTACTTTTGTAGCCTGTGCTCTTGAGGTCTTAGTTATGAAATCTTTGCCTACAGCAATGTCCAGAAGAGTTGTTCCCTAGGCTTTCTTCTAGTATTTTTATGGTTTCAGGTCTTATATTCAATTTTTAATCCATCTTGAGTTGATTTTTGTATGTGGTTGAGAGATAGAGGTCCAGTTTCATTCTTCTGCATATGGCAATCCAATTTTCCCAGAACCATTTACTGAAATGAGTATCCTTTCCCAAGCATATGTTCTTATCAACTTTGTCAAAGATCAGTTGGCTGTAAATATGTGGCTTTGTTTCTGGCTTCTCTACTCTGTTCTATAACCTATGTGTCTATATTTATAACAGTAGCATGCTGTTTTGGTCACTATAGCCTTGTAGTATAATTTGAAGTCAGTGGTATAATTTGATGTATCCAGCTTTGTTTTTTTGCTCAGAATTGCATTGACAATTTGAGCTCTTTTTTGATTCCACATGAATTTGAGAAATTTTTTTCTAATTCTGTGAAAAATGACATTGGTGTTTTGATAGGGATTGCATCGAACCTGTGGATTGTTTTGGGCAGTATGGCAATTTTGGCAGTACTAATTCTTCTGATCCATGAGCATAGGCTGTTTTTCCATGTTTTTATGTCATCTACAATTTTTTTCTTCAGTGTTCTATTGTTTTCCTTGCAGAGATCTTTTACTTCCTTGGTTAATATATTCCTAGGTATTTTTTTTTAGTCGCTATTGTAAATGGAATTACCTTCTTGATTCAATTTTCTGATAAATCATTGTTGGTGTATATATACCAACTACTGATTTCTGTACATTCATTTTGTATCCTGAAACTTCATTGAATTCATTAATCAAATCTAAGAGTTGTTTTGTAGAATGTTTTGGGTTTTCTAGATGTAAGATCATCTCATCAGCAAACAGTGGTAATTTGACTTTCTCTTTTCCAATTTCTATGCTTTTTTTTTTCTCTTTTTTTAATTTTTCAAATGTCTGTTAACTCTATTTGGTCTAGAGTCCAATTTAAGTCCAAAGTTTCTTGCTGGTTTTTTATCTTGATATGTCTAGTGCTGTTAATAGCATGCTGAAGTCCCCCACTATTATTGTATTGCTGTTTATCTCTTTCTTTAGGTCTAGAAATATTTGTTTTATGAATCTGGGTGCTTCAGTAATGAGTGAAAATATATTTAGAAGTATTATATTCTCTTTCTGAATTGATCCCTTTATCATTATATAATGGTCTTCATTGTTTTTTAACTGTTTTTGATTTAAAGTCTGTTTTATCTGATATAAGTACAGCTACTCCTGCTTGCTTTTGGTTTCCATTTGCATGGATTTTCTTTTTCTATTCCTTTACTTTCAGTCTTTATGTATCTTTATGGGTAGGTTAGTTTCTTGTAAATAGCATATAGTTTGATCTTATTTTTTTAAATTCATTTTGTCAATCTATTTTAAGTGGAGCATTTAACCAATTTATGTTGAAGATTAATATTGATATGTGAGGCTTTCTTTCTGTCATATTAACTGTTTTCTAGTTTACATAAATTCTTTTTTTTCTTTTTCTTTGTCTTTTTCTCTTTGTTATTTAATTGAATTATATCATGCTGCCATTTGATTCCTTTCTTTTCCTCCTTTGTATGATTGTTTTATAAGACCTGAGAGTTGTGTGTGTGTGTGTGTGTATGTGTTTGTGATTGCGAATATTGATCTTTCATTTTCACATTTAAGACCCCATCGATCATTTCCTATAAGACCCTTCTAGTGGTGGTGAATTTCCTCAGTGTTTGCTTGTCTGGGAAGGACTTTACTTCTCCTTCATTTTGTCAGGATATAGAATTCTTGGCTGACAATTTTTTTTCAGCACTTTGGAAATGCTATCTCATTTTCTTCTGGCCAGTAAGGTTTCTGCTGAGCAGTCTGCTATTAGTCTGATGGAGTTTCCTCTATAGGTGACTAGATGCTTTCTTCTTGCTAATTTTAAATTCTTTCTCTCACTTTGACTTTTGACATTCTGAATATAATTTGCCATGATGAAGTTCTTTTTACAATGTATTTGTCTGGGGATTACTGGGCCTTCTGTATTTGGATGTTAAAATCTCTTGGTGTATTTGGTAAATTATCATCAATTATTTCCTTGAATGGGTTTTCTAAACATTCTGGTCTCTGTTCCCTCTTGGGAATACCAATAATTAATAAGTTTGGTCTCTTTATGTAGTTCCAGATATTCTGAAGCCTTTGTTCATTCTTTTTTATTCTTTTTATTCTCCTTATTTTTGTCTGACTGGGTTATTTCAACAGACCTATATAAATATAAATATATTTCAAATATGAAATGTATTTCACATTTCCTCCAATGAATTTTTCAGTTCCAGAATTTCTGGTTTTTTAAAAAGGATATCTGTCTCCTTAATAAATTTCTCATTCATATCAGAAAATTCAGAATTGATTTTCTGAATTTTTGTATTGGTTTTCAGATTCCTCTTCCATTGTGTGGAACTTCTATAAAATCAATATTTTGAATACTTTATTTGGCATTTCAAGGAGTTCCTTTTAATTGACATCTGTTCAATTTTGTGAAATTTCTTTTTTAGGGTAGAATTTTCTACTAATGATGTCTTATATATGTTGTTGATTGAGCCTGACACTTTGCTTTGATTTTGGATACCTTCAATGAATAGCTTGATCTTTGTATGATTTCTTCGGCAGTACACAAGGTCAGTGGTTTGTGTGATTTCCTCCATGGCTTAGGGTACAGTTATTAGTTAATGCTCTTGTGAAGTTTTGCTGGGGCCTTTGACACCATCTGAGCCAGTCTTTGGGCCCTGGTGGTGGCAGCAGTGGGCTAAGCCTTCCTGTTTTTAGGCCCCAGAGCAGCTTACCCTTGCAGCAATGTTAGTGGGCCCTGGGATGCTGATTCTTGGGCTACGAGGTGGCTTGCTCAGAAGCTAGTAGTGAGAGTGGTAGGCTAGGGATGTGGGTGGGTTTTCATGCCCCTAGACATCTGATGTGATGTGGGTGATGGCAGTAGGGGTGGTAGAACATGAGACCAAAGTGGTCCATGCTTATGTTGCTGGTAGCTGCGAGGGATTGGGCAGACTAGTCCCCAGTCCCATAGCTGCCCATAGCAAGGTGGTGTGTATTGTCCTAAGTTTGCTTGGGAGAGCTTGGTCTCCCCTGTCCACTCCCATCTGAGTAACAGCAGCTGTAGCCGCATCTGTCCAAATTCAACCTGAGGCAGGGGCACAGCTCAGTGTTAACCTCTCAAAATGGTGCATTGGGCCTGCTACCAGAGAAGGTGGGGCCCCTCCCAAGCAGGCAACATTGGCAAGAAGCTTTTGGGAGTGCAGTTTGCTCATGTCTCAGTCTCAATAGCAGTCTGCGATAAGGCAGTGGGGACCTTCCCAGGGGTGTGTGGGAGTGCCCTGTCTACCCTCTCCCTTTTCAGAGCACTGCAGCAGCATAAGCCACGTCTATTAATCCTTGGTATCTAGGTTCTCAAAATGGCACTCAGCTGAAGCTGCTCTAGACTCAGATGCCTGTGGGATTCCGTGTACATTTCCTGTCTGGAGAAACATCTCTGTGCAGTCTCTAGGCAGCTCCCTATGTTAGGCCTGAGACTCACATGGGTTGAGGGGTTCTCCTGTAGCCAAGATTGTAAAAACCTGATCTGGAGTGTGGAGCCCAGTGAGGTTTTCTCTCTTACAGTTTCTCTTCATCTGGGAGCTTCTCCCGGCTCTCAGACAGTCCCAAGCTGGGCTAGCTGCCTTAAACCCTCTTCTTATCTACTTTTGGTGCGTCATTTGACTTCTCTGGTGAATCCTAGCATTCTTTCTTAGACACTTTGTTTAGGAACATGACCTCATAATGCTGGAGGCTGCCAAGGCCATTGCCAGGAGCCAAGGGGACATGGGCTGGGGAACAGCTAGTCAGTGGGTATCATTGGCAACGCAGCACTGGGATGGTCAGGTGGCACAGGCTGGGTGCATCCCTTTGCAGTAGCGCTGAGCAGAGCTGCTATGTGCTCTGGTACATGCAGGGCACCACCATCATAACTGCCACAGCCCCTTGTACACCTTTGAAGCTGAGTCCAGCTGGGGCCAAGGCCAGCAAGTCAAGCAGATTGTTGGGGCCTTCCAGACATATGCTCCCAGGTTCCTTCTCACTCAGCCCACATCGTTGGGAAAATCCTGGGCAGTTAAGCCCAGGAGGGAGGGGCAGGACCATGGCAGCTGCTGCGGTGGCGGTGGTAGCGGTATAGTCTGATAGTTCTATTAAAGTCATGACAAGATTGCATTTTCTAGCATGAATCAATTTGTAAATTATCTCATTACAGTTAAAGGCAAATGAGGGCAGTATAACATATAGTTTTATTTTATTTTATTTTTGGTTTTCGCTAACTTGACTTTAAAAAAAAACAAACTTTCATATCTAAAATAACCTAACTCCATTTGTGCGTTGAAAAATCATCGCTACATCTGCAAAGATGATGCAGGATGGGGAGAGTGGGGGAAGAAATTAATTTTACAGAGCATATGCTATTAATAAAACAAAATATAAGCAAGATTTGGGGTGAAGCAAAGAAAATACTTCTTGCTCAGGGTCTGATTCTTGTGATTTCTTTCTTCTGTTGTAGCATATTGTGTCTCCTAATTTTAGAAACTTGATTATTTATAGGCAGTTCATTCTGATGAAGCAGTTTTTCTGTTTTTCAACATAGAAATTGGACAAGTTCAGAAAGTTTGTCTAATCTTCTCATCTGACTGTCTGGAGGGTATACCTGCCCCTGGCATTCTGCAGCAGTAGCCAGGAGCTCTTTTCTAACCCTCCACAGCCCCCAGCATAACTTAGGCACCAAATAACCTGACAATATCTGATTCTTTATTGCTTTGGCCACATTACTTTTCACTTAGGGAATGCCACTCACTGCTTATTGAACAATAAGAATACAGTTGTGTAGATGTAGAATTATTAGAATAGCTGTTCCGGTCTCATCAATATCAAGATTGGCAAACATCCTCCTTTCTTATCTGTAACAAAAACCAACCAAGGCGATGTGAAGGATGCTAAGAGAGGCAATATGGATGAAACCATTTATTAGATTTATAAGAGCTGAAGGAAAGTGCTAAAGCTATCTATCTTCTATACTTTATTGAGAACAGGACCAATTACTCAGACTATCAGGACAGTATCTCCAAGGCAGAATTAAAATCTCAAAGTAAGCAGAGAATAAGTGCATACATTTTAGAAGAGGGATCAAAGGCAGGAGTAAGAAATGCATGTTAGCTTCAAAATACATTGAATACAAATCTGTCTGCAATGGTTATGCAGCAACATAACTTTGTAAATAAAGATCTCATTTCAGAAGGCTTTCAAGATTTTTTTGACTTAGTCCTCTCCCCTATTGGAAATCATAAGCTCTAAACATCAGCTGACAGCAGGCAAAATTATTATTTAGTCATATGAAATGCATGCGTATGTGTGAATAAATAAAACTAAGAATGATGGGAAGAACAAATAATACCATTTAATTGAGAATCTTCGTGAGGCAGCTCTCCTCTTTTGGCATGGTGAAATTATTAGAATAAGTCAAATTGGATGAAAAAATCTCTTCTGTGTTTAAAAGTGTCCTGACCACATGTGAATTTGGAAAGTAGGTAAATCTAAAGAAATTTGCTTTAGAACTTCGACAATTTCAAGTTCTAACATGTTCATTTAAGGGTTTTATTCTTTCAGTTTAGACACAGATTTAAAAATCTTTCTCTCTCTCTTTTCTTTTTTTTTTTGGCCTGCATTCCATCAGACAGAACTGGTTTCAGGCCCCACCTTTCTGTTTACGAGCTATGTGACTTGGGGCAAGTTTTATTTATCTCCTCTTTGGCTGAATTTCCTCAGTTGTAAAATGGAAATAATAATAGTCCTTGATGCAAAAATGAAACTTGATAGTGAAATGAAAGCAGTTAGCCCAGTGCTCAATAATAAATATTGGCTATTATTATCCAGAACCAGCCATCAAACCTAAAAATATTACTCTAATCTTCCCCCACCTTTCTATGTGAAAGCTGGCTCTAAAGAAATTAAGACCCTCACTCCACAGGGGTCCTACTCCACACCCAGAAGGAAGAAATGCTGTAACAGAGAAGCCAAGAAGAATCTAAACAGGCCTATCTGGGTTTCCCCTAGTCTGTTTATTACTATTAGATCATATCCTTTTTATCCAATCACATTTCTACATGGCTGTCCCTGCTTAATCAAACCTAAACATAAAATCAGTTAGCTTCCCCTGTATCTTTGAGACTTCATCCTGAAGGTGCCCATGTCGTCTAAAACTATGATCAAATACATTTGTTATACTTTTCTCTCATTAACCTGTCTTTGTTATGGGAATGTCAGCTGTGACCCTTATGATGGGGAGGAAAAGGAACACCACCTTTCCACCTCTATACCACCTTTGGCAGGGATGCAGGTGGTCAGAGAAAGCTTAGTGAAAGAGCAAGTGAGGATGCTTCCTTAAAAACAGGATATGAATTTGAGAGGCAGAAGTCAGAAATGTTCATTTATTTAACAAATATGTGTTGAGTGCTTGCTATATACTCATTTATGTGGTAGAAATTCAGCAGTGAGAAAAGCAGATGAATTGCTTTACTTGGTGAAACCGGGAACATTTGAATAAATGCTCTTTGATTTTAGAAGAAAAAATATCTAAGCTTTATGACAAAAAGTAAGAATGATTTCCAAATAAATATCTTAAAGTCACAATGCCTCACTTACCTCTATTCAGCGAGCATAAAATTGTGATCCATTCCTCAAAATTGGAAGATTAGAGACACAATTTTATAGATAGACATAAAGCGATAAAATCTTAAAGCAAAAAGTATACTTTTCACTATTTCTTTGACTCATCCTTATATCCATTAAGTTCTTCTATTTGACATAAAGATAATAATTTTTTTCTATATATCTGTATCTATATCTTCCTTTCATCTCTTGATATAAATTTCTCAAGGGTAGTATACCCAAGCTAAGTTCTTTCATAACTAAGAGTCTACATTTTATCTTCTAACATGTCCACTTGGCACATTTCAGCTCCTGCCCCTTTATTTCTACTTCTAGTTTACAGAATGGTATTCCTGAACATTCTTTTCACAATACTCAAAACAGTTTATGTGAGGGGAACGAATGTAATTATAAAATAGTACTCGATTGAGCTCTACCAATTTCCCTGGAGGGAACGAGGGAAAAACCTAATGTTGATGGGTCCCGTCACTCTGCCCTTAAGTAAAAAATTATTGAATTAAAGACAATATAATTATTAGCAAATCTGGCAACACCATGACTTTTAAGAGTACTATATTTTGTTTATTCGACAGGCACATTTGTCCTTGGTTTGCCTGAAGTCTTCAATTGTCCTGGGCAATATCCATCCTCATTGAGTTTTGAAATCCCAGCAGTACAAGCAAACCAGATGCCACCCCCCTCAATGAAGATGAATGCATATAACTGTCATTCAAAACTCTCAATATTTGATGTTGCCATATACAGTGAGCAGTTTGCCACTTGTGCAAGAGGGGAGCGATGTGTTTCTGTCCGTGGTCCTGAAAAGTCTGCCTCGGCTTCAGATAAGGAAGAGTCATTAATGAAGACAAAAATAAATATTACAAATCATATTTAAAAGTATAGTTCTGACTTAGTGCTGTTTCTTAGAGATACATGTGATTCATTTATAACTTTTTCACAGTGTTGATTTACTAATTGTCTCTTTTTAATTATCCTCTCTCTTTTTCTCTTTTGATCTTGGGTCATGGGAAGAAAATGTCAGGGTTTGCAAGGGTAAAAGAGCATGTATTTATTAAAGGCAGATGGTTGAACTGCAGCTAGAATTTGTTGCTTCCTATTATAAAATCCTATTGCAAAGATTTTACAACTCAACTATAAAAAATTATACTGTTGGATAAAACTTAGGAAAGAAATGACTCTTTGCAGGCTAACTAATTAAGGGAAAATCCTATAACCTACAAGTTATGCTCATGGAAAATAAAGTAATGCTGAACTCTAAGTGTATAACTACCCAACACCCATTGTGTGAATTATAATTTGAAAATCAATAACTAAGTGGTGTATTTAAGACTTCAAACCCCAGAGTTGTATAACGCTAACCAATTAGGATTGGTATTCAGGGAAAAATGTTGATAGTGGTGCCAAGAAATGGCTGAGATGTTGAAGTTCATGAGCCAGCTGTTCTGCATCTGTTATACTTTTAACCAATATCATTATGAGGAAGAGGTTTAGTGAGTTGGCAAGAAAACCCAATGCCTGACGCTTTTGAAATCATTAAATAAGATGACATTACTTCATCTCATATCAGGGCCACCTGAGGCCTTTTAGAATAGGTATAGAAATTTCTCTAAATGATGGAATTTAAAAGTAGAAAACAGGGAAGGTCCAGATTTAAGATATTTGATCTTGTACTATAAAGCGATTCATATATCTCTAGCTCAACAGAAAAATGGGGAAAAATCCATCTTTTTCCTGGAGTGGTCAAGAATGTTCCTATTCTAGGAATAAATCCTAGAATTGTAATGTGAAGCATGTTTGAAACTTGCATTTCAGATATCTAAAACCATTAATATGTTTGTCCTAAAAAAAAAATTACTAGTATTTGATTGTATGGTAAATTCTTTCAGCTGTGACTATTCAGATAAAAGAAAAGAACATAGAAATGATAATTGTATGAGAATGCTTCACTAATTCTTGTGAATGAGTTAATTTATTAAATATTATGCATTGAACACTCAGAACAATGACTGGCACATAGCAAGCCCTTTTACTACAAATGTATTTTGTTGTTGCTGATGTTGTTTTCTTTATTGTTGTCATTACAACAGATGGGGTCAAAAGCATATCTCCTAGGCAACGAAACCAATGTGTCAGTTAAATATAATCACCAGAGGTGCTTGGTAAACCCTTTTCCCTCCTCTTCCTTCTCTTCATCTCCATCCCATTGCCTTAATTATAGATCTCAGTATGTGGTTTTTTTATCCTGATAATCTTGGGTTAAGTTATAGTTTAAATGAAAGCTAATAGTGAAAAGGCACAAATGTCTCTCTGGGTGACCTAATAGTGACAAAAGTGTCTTTGATTCAAATAATAACAATATATTAAAAGGACAGTCAGGCTTTTAGTCTGGAATCCAAAGGGTAAAACGATAGCCTTGGTTTCCTCACGTGGAAATGAAAGTAATAAGACCTATCTCACAGAATATAGGAGGATTAAACTAAATATCTTCAAAGTAGTCAGCACAATGCTTGGCATTTGGTGTCTAAGTGTTTTTAAAAAATTACTTATTTTGAATTTTTGCTCTTGTTCTTGCTCTTATTTTTTTCAATGGGACCAGAGTAGGCATGGAATTGCAGAGATTCCCAGATTGTTCTGGAAGTAGACATCACAGAGTAAAGCAGTGCTTCAGCAACTTCTCCCATGTAAGGTGATAAAATTAACTCAGTCTTCAAGGCCCAGGGAGTTGTCGTGCCAGCCACCATTTTGTCTCTGTATAAACTTTCCCTTATACATCTCTCTGGTGCCTTCCTCCTAAACAGAAAATACTCTTCAGGTGTGCTCAGTCAACCATGGGGCATATGAAGCTGCTTTATTCATCTCAGGGCAGCAGTTCAGACGTGGTAGTAATTTGTAGACTTGGGAGTCCTTGAATCCAAAAACACTCTGCTAAAGAGAAGGCTCAAGATTTCAGAGTAGTCTCCTTTCAGTTTTGTGCCCTAATTTTTCTGTGGCTTTTACCTCTGCACCAAACTAGAGGCCTTCTCTTTGTCTTTGTGTGAATATGGAGGAAGCTGGGATATCTAGTTTCTTGACCACCCTATGAGACTGACACATCATCTAGGTAGCCTTCAACATTCTAAGTGTCCCTGCTCCCTTGGTTTTCCATGGCTAACCATATTCTTAAATTTGTTTTATTTTTCCCAAGACATAAATTTTATCGACACCTTTTTGTTTCACATCTTTTCTGGGTGAGTGTCTCCCTGTATGTCTCAAATCTGTATAGTGGTCTGATTTATCATTTTCCTCTCTGTCTAACTCTCTACCACCAAATTATTTTTTTGTTTTATTTTAATTCTAGCTTTTGTTTTACTTAGGTATATGAAAGTGACTAAGCCCATTCATAATATGTTTAATTCATATTTATATTATAATTACTTCTGTCAAAGTCAGGCAGGTATCCCAAATTTGGGGGTGTTTGTAACATAACTCAAGGAAATCAATGGAAGTATTCATAACTCAAGTGACACAAACTAATCTTTTGATCTAGGCAAATATTATATATCTGTCTTTTCTGTATTTAACCATTTTTTCCTAATAAACTTATATTGAGCACTATTCAAGGTTTGGGTATGCTGACTTCATATTCTGTAGTTACATATCAGAAAATGACATATAAAATCATATTTCTTCACTACCTGAAATGCAAACTTTATTTTGGTAATTGTTTTTTGTCTTAGCAGTTTGATCTGTCCACAGATTCAGGATGACATGATGGACAGACAAAAGAGGGCAGAAGAGCCATTTTCCTGGGTAACAATGACAAGCAGAGAGGCCCAGGTTTCCCATGTGTAGCACTGTAAGAAGTTTGCTGAGCCCTTGTGTCTTCTGAATGCAGTTCCCTGGCATAACTTAGCAGGCTACACTGCTAATAAATCATCTTTTATTCTTTTGAACACTCTCCAGAACTTGCCTGTGAAGAGGAGAGGATGGAAATCCTGTTTGTTTTAATACTTCAGAAATTCACTTGTATCGCTAAGCTGTTTTGAATAGTCAACTGTTGAATCTTTGGCTGCCCCTGTATGTAGAGTAAGAAGATAATTGCTCTGATCCCAGGGTGAACCATCTGCTAGTACAAATTGCTCTGCTATCTGCTTTATTGAAACGCTTGTGTTCGTTATATTATGTTGAAATGTTCATGAAACGTGGTTTATACTAAGCTGTGTTCCTGGAAAATTTGATTCTATAAATGGGCAGAACACCCTTAATTGCAAAGCCTCTTCTCTCTCTTTAGATTTCTAAACTGCTTTGCTGATTTGATCTGGGGCCCTAGAGAGCCAGCATCCTGTGTTACTGGCTGATTATTGACGCCTGGGAGGAAACAGCAGTGACAATCCAAATTTACAAGACTCATAACAGTTTTCAAAACCTCTTTCAAAAAAAGATGTTCCTTAATTCAGGAGTCTGAAGGAAAAAAGTATGTCCTGTTATTATGATACAATTCTAGTGGCTCTTGTTGATGCTGCTATTTGAGAGTTCAGTTAGTGCCTCACGCATCAGAGTTATATTTGTATTGTAATGCCAATCAGGGGAAGGTATGATTTGACAAATGCCCATTCTCAAATCTTTTAGTGTGTTAATGTAAGATTAATGACCATAATGATTTGAAATAGAATTTTTTGACTTGTTTCTTTCTTTATGTCTTTCAATATCACATAGATCTGCAAAAGATATCTATGGCACAGAGGAGAAAATAATGATTTAAGTAAAGGTTAGGGATAGGGCCTTTAATTAACCAGACATTGTTGACATTTGTAGGTGGATTTCACAATGCTCCAGGCATGCCTCATAGAAATTTTGGAAGTAAAAGTAGGGAGAGGCAGAGAGACCATGTTAGGAGATTAGCAATTTATTTCTGCTACAATGTTTCTTATGACATTATGAATAAATATAATGCTAACTTATTTATCTGTCCATCCTTTGAACTACAACTTAAAAAGCCATAAAATAAAGGTAGCATGGAAGATTTTCTTAGATTGAATATTGTAGTGATTTTCACCATCTGGGGCCCATTGACGTAGCAGGACATTAGGGAACCTGGACTCACCATGTTGGACTTCTCCCACGGTTGTCTTCAAGATCCATCATGATTTGTACACTCCAAATATTTGAGCAGAATGACTTTACAAATGATGCATGCAGATTCTGTATACAAGGCTGAGAGTGAGCAGACCCAGCTTCAAACAAAAGGTTATGCACATGACCAGTGAGCATCTTCTATCATTCTCCAGTAGGCTAGACTAGACAGAAAGGAATTTAGGCCCCTGTGTGGTGAAGTTAGTTTAAAAATTCCTCCTTTATCTTCTTACTTGCTTTGGACAGCCAGGACCAAAAGCAGAGCTATTTATTTGAAATCTCTCTCCTCTCTCTCTTCTTCATCTTTCATCAGTTTGATTCTCTTTTTATTATCATTATTTATGTTTTGTATAACTAGACAAATAATTTGTCACGGATTACATTTTATTTGCAAGAGGCTCTAGTAAGATGGCAACAAGGCATGCACAATATATCATAATTTAGCAGCTTCTCTTGTAACTATACTGAACTAATGGTGGAAAAAATACATATAAACAACTCTGAGGACAGATTTTGAATGATCCAGTAATTTTGATTTATACTTGGTATTTGATGGAACTGTATTAGCAGTTAAAGTCAATGGCTAAATGATTCCCAGCACAAAATGAGCCAGAAGTACAAAAGAAGCTTTATAATAATGCATGTTAGAGAGCTCCGAGCCTCCCAGCTTAAATTTCCAAAGTGCAGTGTAAATTACAGGACTGGTTGTCACTTTTAACTATCAATTCTACCCAATACAGTCTAGCTAGGTAATTTGTCCATTATTCCTTTATGAAACAGTAAACATCAGCTTAATGTCATTGCCTTTTCTAAAGCAAATTGCTTCATCTCTCATATCTACTGCAGAGAAGGAGTGAATCTCCTTGTTCTGATGACAGTAAGTCCCACTCAACAAATAACATGTGTAACCTGGTATTGGTTCAAAATACTTTCCATATCTCCTAGTAGCATTGGGTGCTGGTCATCTGGAGATGGTTTCAACCTCCCCAAGTGTTCTTGGTGGTAGGACTCTCATATTCTTTCATTTCTCCTGCTTACCCAATATTCTCTCTCACCTCCAAATAATCATTTTACCCTCACTTGTTTCCTTTAAGGCTTTTCCTATCACAAAGAAGAAATGAATGAAAGCTTTGGAGATCAAAATCCAGTACTCTATTTGCCAATATTAACAGAAAGAGAAAAACATTCCAAATATCAATAAGAATCTCAAATCCAACCAAGCAAAATATGCAGTTAGGTAGACAGATGCTGGCTTGGCAGCCACTTGCATAGACCGATTTCTACTACTTCGTTAATTTGATTTGCTTACTCTAGGCAGTTTGATCATATCTGCACAGCATATTTCTCAGCCAGAAATAGATCCCCAAAGATTACAGTTGTTAAGAAGGAGCATTCAAACATGAGATCTTTGATCCTTCCAGGCCAGGTGGGAAAGCTAATAGATTTGCATAAATGCTTCCCAGGGTATCTGTATTATAGCAGTGATGTGGAAAGTCTTATTCAAGAGTTTGGATGTGAATCGCTGAATCCTCTCCCTTTAGCCTAATCATGGCATTTATGTACAGAGCCCAGTCAGTCCCTACATCTACCTACTGGTCTTTATTGCTCTATTTTGAATGACAAAATGCGAGTGCTGATACTATCATCTATTTAAAAAATCTTTGAAATCATCCAATCATTTATTCACTTACCAAGTATTTACTAAACTCTTTTGCTAAGCATTGTGACAGGCATCAGAGATGTAAAAATAGACACTGCTTGGTAACTGTCTTTGTAGAACTCAAGGCCTAAAGGGAAAGATAGACATGCAAATAGACTATTAGAACCACAGTTATTGCAATTTGTACATATTGTACAAATAATAGACATGTGAACCAAGCAGGCTAGAAGCACTGAAGAGAGAGTTAGGATTACAGGAACAAGTGGTATCTGATCGTGTTTCTAAAAGATGTCTAGGAATTTGCAACTTGTGGTAGGGAGTTGTGTGGTGGTGAGGGAGTAGGGGTGTGTGGCCACTACTCAATCAGGAAGATTTTATTGAGCAATTACTGTGTTTTCAGCCTTGTGAGAGGTAAATTCATTATGCTGACATAACTTCATCACTCGCCACCTGATCATCCAGCTAGACATCTCCTACAAGATGGAAAAGAAGGGGATGGAATTGTGGGGCAAGGAGGAGGAAAGTGTGAGGTTCATCACCTAGAGGTCATTTGGAGAACAAGACGAATGTGATGCAGCTCCTCTTTGGAAGCGCATCTTCTAGTAAGGAGTCAAAATGCTGCCATTTAAGAAGACACTAGCAGAGTTTTACTCTTTAATTTCCCTGCTCATTAAGCTTTCACTTCTGAGGTGTGAAAATGACTTCAGGCTGGTAATAAACTGCTGGAGAAGTCATTATTGTAAAAATGATCTTGCTCCCAAAGGGGATGAAATGGTACAAAGCACAATTGCTCCAAGATCAGCTCCTCTGTAGGACAATGATTGTTCAAATGTTTCAGTTATCATAAGAATAAAGAAGGGCTGGCTGGTTACAGCAAGAAAAGAGGAAGCACAAAGTAACCAGACCTACTCAATAATCACACTAGTCTATTTTTTGGAGAGAGGAGATGGTACATTTCAATGAGGGAAAATTATAGTACACTGTATTGTTAGCCTGTGTATTATAATGCCAAGAAAATGGAAAGGGTACAGAAAGGATCAAAGAAGACAGAAGTCATTTTCAGGGACTTTTGTGATGCTAAAGAAGGGACCTGGAATAAATTGGAATAACAATCATGTTATTAATAATAATAACAAAATCTTCCTGAAGCAGTAAATGTCACCATTACTCTTCAGAGAACTTAGTCCTGTGTAGGCAGAACCTCTTCAGTTTTGCTTTTTCACATCAATACTCATTTTGCCTCCAAATTAGTGAGGAGCAGAAAAGTTTCTCCCGATCTTCCTAAGGCAGTGAGTCCCAGACCTCTGGGACATTACCTCTCTGTGTCCTTTGTTCTGCCTCCATTCCTTCTTTCCTCTCCTCTCCCCCCTCTCCCCTCCTCTCCTCTCCTCTCCCCTCCTCTCTTCTTCTTTACTCTCCCCTCCTCTCTCCTCCTTTTCTCTCCTTGTCTCCTTCCAGTTGCTTGTTCAATGATTATAGCTGCATTTCTCCCCTTGACGCCATCACGTGGAAAGCAATCTCTGCATTTCTCTTTAAATAAAGTGAATTACGACAAATCGATTTCTAGAATTTTTTCAGCCTACAGTAGAACCTAGTGAGATAATCAGAGAGCCCCTGTGTTGTGGCCTAAATGTGGATTGTGAGAAGTGTAGCGTGAAAAACGATTGATTGATTGAATGTGGATAAATGTTATTCTAAGGATTCTGCTTTCCATCTGCCATTTTTAAAACTTTTGAGCAATCAGCCCCCCTGCTTGAATCAACTGAGGGGCATGATGAGAGGGAAATTGGAGTTGCTGGCTGGTGATGTGGGGATAAAGTTTCCTTGCAGGAGGCAATCTCGTCCCTGAGGGTGGGAATTCACTCAGTCACCTGACCTCTGACCTAGCGCCGATGGACCTCTGCCAGGGAGAAGGAATAGTAAAACTTCTGTGGCCCATGCGAAGTTCTTGATTTCTCTCCTGAGGTTACTAAATATCTCCCTTCATGGCAATTGGTCATCATTTGCTCACTGCAGAACCAGTCAGGGACTTGCCTTCACCTCCAAAGACCCATTCTCAGGTTTCCTTCAACCGCAAGGTATAGGGACTTTTTTGAACACATAGCAGATGTTTCTCAAGGCATAAAATGACTAACTGCCCTTTGGGTAACTGTCCTGGGAGTCTATGATGCAAATACTAATCACAAGTAGTGTCTTGTAGCTCACATTTCTCAGACACTTTACATTACATGGACAATTCCTAGGTAATCAGTTATTCTTCACACTTCGACAATCAATATAGTCCCAGTGGGGATCTATATGTTGTTCAATTTTCCTATTAGGGTACTTAGCATATTAATAATACTTATTTTAAATTCCCCTTCTAGTAATTCTAATATCTCTCCCATATCTAAGTCGGCTTCTGATGCTTGCTCTGTTTCTTTAAATTGTGTTATTTTGTCTTTTTGAGTGCATTGTAATATTTTGTTGAAATCCAAACACGATGTACTGGGTAAAAAGAAACTGAGGTAAATTGGCCTTTAGCGTAAGGTTTTATGTTTATCTGCCTAAAAGTTAGGCTGTGTTTACTATTTGTTGCAAATGTAGGTGTCAGAGTCTAAAATTTACTCTGGTAAGCTTGTTTTTTGTATTCCCTAAAGTTTTCTGTTTTCCTTAGAGACTTCCTTTTTTTTTGAGACAGAATCTCACTCTCTCACCTGGACTAGAGTGCAGTGGCATCATCACAGCTCACTGCAACGTCAAACTCTTGGACTCAAGTGATTCTCCTGCCTCAACCTCCCAAAGTATTAGGATTATAGGCATGAGCCACCATGGCTGGCCAAGTTTAAATTTCTAATGGTTTCAGTGTCTGAAGTCTTCACGGATCAATTTATCCTCCTTCTTGTTTCTATTGGTTCTCATTTCTTGTTCCCTTACTTCCTTATGTAATCGAAAACTTTTCTGTGCCACTCATGGCCCTTAAAAATTATTTGTGTGGAGTCTCAAAGTCCCAGGATGAAGATGTTTTCTCCAGAGTTGATTTGAGTTACTTTTTCATGGACCTGGCAAGAGTACAATCAGACTTGACATTTTTTTGACTATCCTGATCATGCAAATTTGAACAATTTCCACTGGATTGTTAGAACTTTATAGCTACTTTTTTCCTCTTCCTTGCCACCATTCTCTCTCCCCCCTATTTGTCTTTTTGTTTCTTCATCTTTTCCTCCACTACCATCAATCCTCTCTGCCATTTTTCCCATCAGGATGTGGGAGATTTATTTCTAAGGAGTCTCTACCCTAAATAGGGATAATTCTTTGATACCTTGGCTTAGTGTTGTATGTGTATGTGTGTTTATGTGTGTACATGTGTGTGTGTGTTGTATATGTATGTCTGTGTGTGTCAAAGAGGAAGTAGGGGTTACTCTAAATGACTCCCTACCTTGGTTAAGACTTGGGTTTTCAGTTCATCCCTTTGTACCTACAGAAAATCCATCGAAACTTTAGATCAGTTTGGCTGTCAAAATCAGTACACAGGGCAACCTTACTCCTTTCAATTCTTGACTCAACCTCTATTTTAAGCCTAATAATAACTCTGTATCCTTTTAGCTCTTTGATCCTTTAAAGAAAATATTTTTAAAATATTTTATCTAGCATTTCATTTCCTTCCAGCCAAAAATTAGTTCAAATTGCCTAACCTGCCATTACTAGAAGCAGATTTCCCTGATATGTTTTCAAATTGTGCCTTGATTACTCTTCTGGACTTTTGTTCAAAGATCTGTCAGTACTGCTTTTCTATTGATCCAAAAAGCCCATTTTCAAAATTACTTGAACTTGGAATTCTTTAGAACAAAGTCTAAGCCAGCTTAGTGTCTATTGATGTTCATTCTTATCCATTTCGCTTGTTCTGGTCGTGGGTGGAGGGTCGGGGAGGAGGGGCTCTGTGATCCTAGCCTCGCTTGGCTGGTTCAGCTGAAGTGTATGGTCTTGCAGGTGTGCTGTTTCAAATTGTGTATGTATATACCTCTATCATCCTCTTTGCCCTCAGATTTTACTCCACTGGGAATTTTTCTATTCTGGGGTCTTCATTGACTTTCTTGTTCTCTTCATTTCTCTCACATTGAAATTATCACTTGCACATGGTTAACTCTTTTTATTTTTCAGGTTGTCCACTAATTTACTACTACTTCTCTCTCTAAGGCATTAGGAGTCTAGAATGCCTGGATCCAAAATAAAGCTGTTCTACTTTCTAAACTAAATCACCTTGTCACCTTACCAAGAATGACATTTATTGAGTGCTTATTACATGTGCTAGGTGTCTTAGTCATTATCTTGCTGAGCCTTTACTCATCTGCTGTGTATAGATATTTTGGTTATTTTTACTATTAAGATTATATGTGAAAGAACTGTGTCTTAGTTAGCTTGGGCTGCCATAATAAAATACCGTAAACTAGCAGTTTGAACAATAGACATTTATTTCCTCACAGTTCTGAAGGCTAGAAGTCCAAGGTCAAAGGGTCTGCAGGTATAGTTTCTCCTGAGGTCTTTCTCCAGGGCTTGCAGATGGCTGTCTTCTCACCGTATCTTCGCACGGTCTCTCCCCTGGGTGAATGCATTCCTGCTGTCTGTCTCTCTGTGCGTTTTAATCTCCTCTTTTTATAAGGACACCAGTCACATTGTATTAGGACCCCACCCTAAGAGCCCTATCTCCAAATTCAGTCATATTTTGAGATGTTAATTGTTAAGGATTCAATATATGAATATGGGTGACAGGCAATTCAGCCCACAACAGTTCATAAGAAGGAATGTCCAAGCCATTAAAAGAGTCCAGGACTATCAAAAGGCTTTGTGTGACTCAGGAAGAACCCCTTTCCCCCCCGCTCATGCATAGCTTAAATATCCGCCCAATCCAAGAAATAACTCTTCTTGAAAAATGAGATTTGGAAGTTGTAAAGAATGTCATCTTGAAAAAATAAAAATTGTAATGTCTTTATTGACTCAACCAATGGAAAACATCTCACATTCTGGCAAGAAAAGCTTTTTATTTTAAACAGAAATATAAAGGGAGAACCACACTATGTATTTAAAACTTGGAAAAAATAGTTATCATTATACTTTTCTATCATCATATATAGATCCAATGAAAACTCTCAGAAACATCTAAAGATAAGCATACTCATTCTGTAAC
>CAUYSK010063678.1:0-36482 GCA_963575035.1 Avahi laniger | reverse complement strand
TGCTTTGTCAAAGATCAGTTGGTTGTAGTCTACATGATTTTACTTTTGGATTCTCCATTATGTTCCCTTGATCTGCGTGTCTACTTTCATACCAGTATCATGCTGTTTTGGTTACTATAGCCTTGTAGTATAATTTGAAGTCTGGTAATGGTGCCTCCAGATTTGTTCTTTTTGCTTAAGATTGCTTCAACTACTCAGGCTTTTT
The DNA here is from genome assembly GCA_963575035.1 of Avahi laniger. Taxonomy (NCBI): domain Eukaryota; kingdom Metazoa; phylum Chordata; class Mammalia; order Primates; family Indriidae; genus Avahi; species Avahi laniger. Next base: position 36,277 of record CAUYSK010063678.1, on the reverse strand, counting down.
TTGATTCCATCTGAAATTTAGGACTGTTTTTTCTAATTCTGTGAAAAATGATTTTAGTATTTTGATGAGAATTACATTGAATCTGTTAATTGCTTTGAGGAGTATGTACATTTTAACTGTATTGATTCTTCAAACCCCTGAGCATGGGATGTTTTTCATTTGTTTATGTCATCAATAATTTCTTTCATCAGCATTTTGTAGATCTCCTTGTAGAGATCTTTTGCCTCCTTGGTTAAGTATATTCCTATGTACTTAATTTTTTTTTTTTGCAGTTATTATAAATGGTATTGAGTTCTTGATTTAATTCCCAGCTTGGCTGTTTTTAGCATATGAAAATGTATCTATTGAGATAAACATATGGTTTCTGCTTTAAATTGTGTATATGGTGAATCACATTTATTGATTTGTGTATGTTGAACCATCACTGCATACCTGGGATAAAACACACTTGATTGCAGTGAATTATTTGATTTTTTAATGTATTGTTGGATTTAGTTTGCTAATATTTTGTTGAGGATTTTTGCATCTATGTTCATGAGGGATACTAGTCTATAGTATCCCTTGCCTGGGTGATACTGGCTTTGCAGAATGAGTTAGTGTGGACCTAATCCTTCTTGATGCTATGGAACAATGTCTATAGAATAGGTATCAGTTCTTCTTTAGCTTTGTTAGAATTCAGCTGTGAATCCATCTGATTCTGGGATTTGACTCTTGTCAGGAGGTTTTTTATTATGGATTCTGTCTTGCTACTCAATATTTGCCTGTTCTGGATTTCTATTTCTTCCTGATTCAAGCTTGGAAGGTTGTCTTTTGCCAAGAATTCATCCATTTCCTCTAAATTTTCCAGTTCTTGTCCATAGAAGTGTTCATGGTGGCCTTGGAAGATTTTTTCTATTTCTGTGGTATCACTTGTAATGTGTCCTTTTTCATTTTTGATTGAGCTTATTTGAATCATTTCTCCTCTTGATTAATCTAGCTAGTGGTCTGTTGAATTTGTTTATCTTTTCGAAGAACCAACTTTTCATTTAATAGATCCTTTTTATTGTTTTTAGTTTAAATTTCACTTAGTTCTGCCCTTATCTTTGTTATTTCTTATCTTCTGCTAGTTTGGGGTTTGGTTTGTTAATATTTTTCTAATTATCTGAGTTGTAACATTAGGTTGTTAATTTGTGATCTTTCTGTCTTTTCAATGTAGGCATTTACTGCTATGAACTTACTTTTAGCACTGTGTTGTTTGCTGTATCCCAGAGACTTTTGTCACTTGTCACCATTGTCATTTCAATTCAAAAAATTGTTTGATATCCATCTTGATTTTGTCATTGACCCAAAGATTATAAGCAGCAGGTTGTTGTGTAGTTTTGAGAGTTTTCCTTGGAATTGATTTCCAGTTTTATTCCAGTGTGGTCTGATAAATGCATGGTATTATTTGATTTTTTAAATTTGCTGAGAGTTGTTTTATGGCCTAACATATGGCCTGTCCTGAAAAACATTCCATGTGCTGATGAGAAGAATGTATATTCTGCAGCTCTGGGGTAGAATGTTCTGTAAATGTCTTGTTAGGTCCATTTGTTCTAAAATCCCATTTAAGTGTAATCTTTCTTTGATTATTTTCCAATGCAGTAATATTTAAATAGGCAGCACTGTCTTATAGCCACATCAATTTATTTTAACCTAGTCTATTAGTATCTCTGTTGAAGGAGAACACTCTCCCAATCTAGAGAGTAAAAAGGTAAGAAAACTCTTTTATACCAATGACTTTCCCATAAGGAGAGCCCTGAATAGATAACTGGCCAGTAATTAACTTCTGTCAGAAACGATTATAAATAAATTATCCTAAAATCAGAGTCATCATTTTAATGTCCCACACCTGTCCTCTAACTTTAAATATATTATGTTAAAAGTCTCATGAAACAAAAATCAATTCATTTTGTTAGAGTTTACATTTTACAACCAGGTTGTCTTGGAGTATATGAAAAGAAATTATGTGGATCAACATTAGAGATGCCTAAGGTGCTTAACTATGATTTTATTTTTAAATGGTTGAGGTGTGCTTTGGTTTTACTTGCCTTTCAGTAGAGGTCAGAAAGGTTATGACTCACAGGAAAGGATGGTAGGGAGAGGGAAGATCATAGGAAGCTTTGTAGACCATGGTAAGGAACTTCGCCTGTTTTGTAGCATGGGGCTGTGGAGTGTTTAGCTGAATTTTATGTGAATAAAGAAAAGAATCATTCCAGATATTGTAGGTGTTATAATATAAACATTATGGTATCATTAACATCACATGTGTACTTCTGTGAAGATTACATCAATGCATAGTGCTTTGCTCTTAATTATTTGTGTTGAGTAAAGTACATGAATAAAAAGGGACATTTTTTAAAATTCTATACTTAAAAATTCTAAATGTAGAGAAATTAGAATTCGCATATATTTCTGGTGGGATTGTAAATGGGTGAAGCCACATTGGGAAATAGTTTCACACTTATTCAAAAATTTAAACATAGAGCTACCATATGAATCAGCAATTCCACTCCAGGTATATGCCCAAGAGATGTGAAAACATGTGCACACAAAAATCTGTACATGAATGTTCATAGTAGCATTATTCATAATAGCCAACATATGGGAATAACCCAAATATCCATCAGTCGACTCATGAATGGATAAATAAAATGTGATATATTCATAAAATAGAATATATTTGGTCCTAGAAAGGAATGAAGGACTGATATATGCTATAACATGATTTATAAACATTATATTAAGAAAATAAGCCAGTCACAAAGGGCCACATCATTTATGATTCAATTTACATTAAATGCTCCAAATAGGCAAATCCATAGAGACACCATTGAGACTCAAAAAACAATACCCCAAAGTATTATGCCTTGGCATGCTGCATATTTTGAATTGAAGGACACTAGAAGGACCTGAGAAGCAAAACTTCTTTGCTGCTCCTCTTTCTCCTGCTAGCCTTTCTCCCCAAAGCAGGCCATAGAAACTAGAATTCTTCTTCCCCAAAGAAGGTCATAGAAAATGGAACCCCTATTCCTCAAAGGAGCCATAAAACCTAGAAATATTACTCTAGCTTAACCCCACTTTTCTGTTTAAGAACTGACCATAAAGAAATTCTCTGACCTACCTTGTCTGAAAGTAGGTCACAGTCATGCCCCATACCCAGGAGGAAAGAATGCCACACAGAAAGGTTAAGAAGAATCTCAACAGATGGACCTTGCTCAGTTTCCCCACTCAGTCTTTTGATCATTCCTTTTTTGTCCAATCACATTTCCAAATGGCTGTTACTCTTTACCAAATCTAAGCATAAAAAATGGAAAATTTTCCCTTGAATCTTTGGGTCTTCATTTCTGAAGACTCCCTATGTCACACAAAACTTTGATTAAATAAATTTATTGTGCTTTTCTCCTATTACTCTGTCTTGGTCAGTTTTATTTCAAACCTAGCCAGGAACCACAAGAAGGGTTGAAGAAATTTTTCTCCCCCACCACAACAAAAAGTATAATAACAGTTTCCAGGTACTAGGAAGAGGAGGAAATGGAGAGGCACTGCTAATGGATATGGGATTTCTCTCTGGGGCCAAGAAAATATTCTGAAACAAGATAGTGATGATGGCTGTAAACTCTGTGAACATGCTAAAAACCACTGAATTGTAAACTTTAAAATGTGACTCCTTCAAAGTTATAGTGAGCTATGATCACTGCACTCCAGCCTGGGTGACAACATGAGACCCTATCTCTAAAAAAACTTAAATAAAGAAAAATAAATCAATAAATAAATGAAATAAAAGAGTGACTCTTATGATATTATAATTATATCTTTATAAGGATTCAAAAATAATCATTAAAAAACAGTTTGATATGTCTATAGTACAAGAGATAAGGCAAGACATATAGGTTGAGTTTGAAGAAGGAAAATGGCAACACTTTAGTCAAAGCATCTAAAATAGAGCCAGGAGGCCATTTCAGCTTGAACCTCAGGCATACTGTAAGGAGAAAATATTCCACCCTAGAGGTCACAAATTCTTGGTTGAGCAACTGCCAAAACATCTGCTGACTATTATCTTCTAATAGTTCCTGCTGAGCTGAGAAGTCTCTGACCATAGGACACTTTTTAGACTGCTACAACCAATCCCTTGACTCTAAGACTGCCTTAGATATGATCAACCCAATTGTTATAGTTGAAAAATAACTTTTGTAATTGCCCCTTTTCCTGATTCACCCTTTTTTCTTTAAAAGCTCAAACTTCTCTTTAGTTCTCCAGAGCACTTCACAAGATAACTTACAAGTGTTTCCTGGGATGCAGTAACTCAAATTTGGCTCAAATGAATTGTTTGTTGTTTAAGCCATCAGTTTCTTTCGAGGTCCACAAGCCGATATTATAAAAAACACAATTGTTCCAATGCCCTGAAGAGTTTTAACTTTACCCCATGAATGGTAGAAAACAGAGCAATTACATAATCACATCAGATTCAAAAAGATAAATTATTATTGAGACCTCTGCTAAACTGAGTAGAAATGATATAATTAATACCTATGCACTTATAGCTTTAAATTACAATGGATGACTTCTATTTATATACTAGATTATTGCTCTCATTTTTAATGATTTCATAGAACTGAGAACTGAAAAAAATATTAGAAATAAGTCAGTTCAATTTTCTCATTTAACAGGTGAGGAAATTGAGCATAGAAAAGTTAACTTGCCCAATGTCATACAGCTAATGAATATCACTGTTTATAAATGTTTTATCTTTAATAAATATATATTATTATAATAAATAATAATGGGCTATATGAAAGTTGAGTCAGTAAATGACTTAGAAAATGTCCCCAAATTCTTTGGGATGGTTTACAAAACTATTACTGATTTGACTTTTGCAATGTAACAATTTGTATAGTAAGTGTAAAAAAAATATAGATTTGAATCCACAGAAAATTACTTTGAAGGATTAAAATTTGATCCACCAACCTCTAATCACAAAAAAAGTAACCACTTCAGCCAAATTCAGCATTATGAATTCAGTGCACTTTTACTCCTATCCCTCCCTTTTCTTTTGTAATTATTCCCTATCTGCTAATACTAGACTTCTTGTTGAATTGCTAACAAAATCCAGGAAATGCCTGAGGAATTTAATTCAGATGTAAATGGAATTATTTGGGTTGTTTCTGTCTCTGCTTTTTAAAAAAATCATAATATGAAACAGTGTGCTGTTGCTGAAAGCCCCACAGACTTCTCAGCTTGACACCTAAAGTAATTTAGAGGACTAAGAGGAGAAAAAAAATCTGTGACTGTTTTACAGCTAATTTATTTACAACAACTCCAGAATTGAGAAAACCCACCCACACTCATATGGCCACAGAGAAAGAGAAATGAATTCTTTTCAAAACAGCAACTACTTTTTGTCCTGCTGGTGCCTTTTTTTCATTTCTTTTCTTTCCTCCTCATTTTAGGTAACTTCAACAGGATTTTAGTTATAATTCTAAATTTACTTCTGAATTCAACCTAAGTAGAAATAACACCAAAAGAAATGTGGTACCACCTGCATTGTTAAGCCATCTTCTGGAAATACATTATGTTGGAGAACACCCCCAGAGGCCTGTACAAAATTATGTGTATACATTAACTTGCAAACAAATGGAATAATACCTATATATTTGATTAGTCAATGAACTATGCAAGGTCCTTTGAAGATAAAATAAGACAAAATTTAAAAATTTAGTTTATGAGCAAAGTAAATTTATAAGTAAGGATTCATCTTTAAAGTAAATATTCATGTCTTTAAGATGAGCTTTTCTTTTTTCTTTTGTAAGTTTGCATAATATGTGACAACATGGACATTAGAAAGAATCCTGACCCATCTGTTAGCTCTGGGAGGAGGATTTAATGTTCTCAAAGGTCTCTTTTAGATCTTAAATTCTATAATTCTGTGATCCTTTATTCTCCATTTCTGTGTCATAGCACAATCATTTGACATGATATTTCATAGCCAAACATGTCAAAGTAAATAATTTCAACACAATTCAGTAAAAAGCAAAAGTCAGTTTCAGTCCAAAGGCATTTAAAAAGAAATGAAAATAGTCAAATATATCATCTGGATACATATAAGATATTATATTTATACATGTCTGTGTATGTGTGAATTTAAATGTTTGAAAGAATATACATCAAAATGTTACTATTCTAGGTGTTATTATTGCTAGGTGTAGCTATAGGGAATTGATTCTCTTCTTTATACTTTTCCACAATGTCTGAATATTTTACAATACAAATGTGAATTTTATGAGTAGGAAAAACAGAATTTCCATTCTAAAATATAAAAAGACCAAAAAACAAGGTGGTACGGAAGAAAGAGTGCCATCTTTGGTGTGTCTACCGCCACCAAGGTGTATCTGGTCCATGAGGGAGACAGAGATGGTCAATTATGAAGTTGATCTTGACAGTGTCTCCTGAGTACTGTGTAGGTTAGGAGTAGAAGGTAGAAGCAGCTAAATATTCCTTTTGACCTAGGTGCTGCTGGGTTACCTGGCATACATTCAAATGCAGTACTATCAAAAATCCCTGAGAGTAATGGTTAGGCATGTAAGTGCATCAGTAGGTGGCCCATAGAGGGGGACACTGGGCCAAAGCTGAAACATTTGAATGGAACTTTCCCTACCAAGAGTGACAACTGGCTGGTTTGGTCAAAGCAAATCCCATCCCTGCTATTCTGCATTGTGAGAGATCTCCTCTGTATAACTCTCAAGTTCAAGGTTGCCCCCTCTTTACTATAACCATTAAAAATACTTTCCCTAGACCAAACTTCCTATCATATTTAAGGCCATAGCCTCTGGCATGAACATTAGGTTACTGAATGCCATATGTCTAAAGAAAGAAGGGACAAATTATATTATCTATATCCTGAGAAAAACTTTTCAGAAACAATTGTGTCTAATAGCCAAGAAAGAAAATACAGAAATAGAATTGGCACAGTATTGCTTAAAATCTTTAGTAGCCCGTTGTTAGTTTCAGGATAAAATCCTGACAGCATCATTAAAACGCCTGGGGCAGGTGAAGTAAAACGGATATGTTTGTTTTTAAAAACTTTCCCAAATGATTCTAATATATTCATGCCCATTCCTATGAAGAATTATTGAGATAGATAATATCCATATACACTGTATAGATAGTATATATTTTAAAGATAAATTTGTTTTAAGTATGTAAATATAAGAAGAGTAATGATTAAGCCATTATGCTACCCAGAAAGGTGAAATTATTACATGGGAAGATGGGTTTGAGAAAATTACCCAAAATGCAGCACAATAAAGAAATAGAAAATACAACGAGAAGAGTGACATGGAGGATAGACTAAGGAAGAAAGTCATCTGTCTACTTAAATAGGAGTTCCAAGAGAGAATAGGAAAGAGAAAACATTGAAGAGGCGTAAGAACTTGTCAAAATTGATGAAAAACATGATCAGATTCAGAAAGCAAATAAATCCCATACAAAATTTAAAAAGAAATCTATACCTAGATACATTATCGAGAAACTACAGATAATCAAAGATAAAAAGGAAATGCTAATGCAACCTCAGAGAAAAGACACATTGAATGCAACAGTAAAATAATTAGATGGAGAATAGCTTAAATATTATTTTATTTATTCACAAATATTTATTGAATGTCAGTCACTGACATAGTCCCTGAGGATATAGCAGTGAAGAAAACAAACAAAAATTTTTGCCTTCGTAGAGCCCATGTACTACTGCTGATAAGAATAGAATAATACCTACAAAGTGCAAATATAAAACAAATGTGAATTCTAAATTCACTTTTTCTTTCATTCAATAAATATTTATTAGGTACTTTTTATGTAGTAAACACTGTTCTAGGTGTTGTGCTGTATCACTGAACAAGTAAACAAAAATTCCTACCTTCATGGAGCTTATATCATGAGGGGACAGATAATATATAAACAAATATTTTTTTAAATATGATAGACTATAATAAGTGCTATTTTTAAAAAGTGAGTAGGGTGAGGAGGGTGAAGAGTGGCAATTAGAGATGAGGTTAGATGAGGTTATGCTTTTAAATAGGTTAAAATTAAGCCTCCCTAAGAAGGTGACTTTTGAGTAAAGTCCTGCAGGAGTTCCAGCTAAACTGCATTCAAGAATAAAATAAAAATATTTTCAAATGAAAAATTGACATTGATAGACTCTTACTGAATCTTTACTGATACTAAATAACGTGTGAAGGAAATTACATACAAAGAAGTGGAATATAAAATGCAATATTAAGGACAAATATTCCTCTCGTGTATACATTGTACATTTACAAAAATTATCCACATAACAGGTCACAATAATCTCTCAATAAATGTCAGATACCAATAATTGTGTACAGAATGTAAAGCAATAAAATTGGAAAACAAAAGAAGAAAATCAATTTAATAATTACATCAAAATTTAATATAAAAATTATATTACATAAAAATGACACTTTAAAATAATTCATAGTTTAAGTTTCTGTATTTATAAGGAATATATAGAATATTTAGAAATTAACAGCATGACATATAAAAGTATATGGGTTGCAGATAAAGTGATACTTAACAGGAAAATTTATAGCTAAAAATATACATATTTGAAAAGAAAAAATATTGAGAACTCTTAGCCAAGATCTCAACTCAATAAATTGTTAAAAGGACAATGGTGTGATCCAAAGGAAAGTATAAGGAAGAAAATAATAAAGATGGGAATCAAATTTAATAAAATAAAAAACAAAGAATAATATAGAGCAAATTAACAAAATCAAAAATTGAGTCTTTGGAAAGAATAATTGTCAAATTTCTGACAGTACTGAAAATGAAAAACATGAGAAAAAATAAAAACAAACAGTATTAGAAATAAAAATAGTTAAAAGAGATTTAAGGATCATAAGAGAATATTATGAACAAATTTAAGCCGATAAATTTGAAAACATAGGAAAAATGGGAAAATTCCTGGAAAAAATATATTAATAATTTACTTAAACTGTCTAAAGAGAAATACACTACTTGAATAGACCTATAACCATTTAATATCCTGAATCAGAAATCACAAAATCAACCCACAAAAAAAGCACCATGCACAGATAACTTCACAAACAATTTTTACCATACCTTCAGGCAACTGACAACCCCTATATTATACAAAATATTCCAGAGAGTAGAAAATGAGAAATAACTCCTATAATTCTTTATGAAGCTAATGTAACCTCTGTGCAATAACTGGACAAGAACAGTGTAAAAAAGGAAAATTACAACATAATCTCACTTATAAACATAGACTCCAAAATCCTAAATGAGACATTAGCAAGCCAACTCTAGGACTGTTATTTTTTTAAATACATCATAAAATTCCCATCCTCTTAAATATACACAACAAAATAGTATTAATAACTTCAAATTTTTCTGCTAGTATAATTAGATCTCTAATGTAACAAAAACATCCAACAAGCAATTCTTGAAACTAAAGACAATGAACTGTCACATAATAATTTTGTAAAACTTTGATGTACTCATTGTTGGGGCACGGAGAACAAAGCATTAAAGTATGGTGCTTTAACATGCTAAGTACTTTGAATTAAAAGAAAATGGAAGGTCTTAGGAGCCGCCTAACTTTCTAACCTTCTCTTATTCTACACCCCACCCCTCATCCCTGCCCCCACACACCTACCTCCAAAGCTCAGGGAGGGACTTTCTCTGGAATTTCCTTATTTGACTAAGGAAATTTCTTTCCAAAATAAGTGCAATTGTCTTAAGATCCCTTTTCTGGGAATGTCATCTAATAACCAAAAAAATTAACCACCAGAGAAAAGACTAGAAGCAGTCACCACACCCAGATAGACATTTTGTCTGTTCTTCTGAGGGCAACTCCAAGAAATTATCTAGAAGATTTTGTCTGTATAATAAAACAACCTCTGTTCACAGTGAAGTTCTGTCCTCACCTTCCCACCACCTCCCTCAGAGCTCAGAAGAACTTTGTTCCAGGCCATTGTTCTTTGAGCTCATTTATTTCCCCTGAAAATCATTTACTACCTCCTCACAATTGTCTATACCCATATTTACCTATGAAGGTATTTAAGCCTCAACCATCTGTCCATTCTTTGAGTCTCATATTTGTAGGACTCCATGTCCATGTACACATAAATAAATTTGTAAGCCTTTCTCTCCTACTAATCAGGCTATTGTCAATCATTTCAGCAAACCTTGAAAAAGGGTAGAAGGGAAGCTGAGATATTGTTGAAATGGGTATTACATAGATATCTAATACAACGTTCTAGGAATCAAGTACAGTAAGTCCACTCCAGTCTGGGTGAAAGAGCAATACCCCGTCTCTTAAAAAAAAAAGAAAAAAAAAGTCTATTCATTTATTACATGTTTACTGTCACAGTTAACATGAAATCTCATTATATGTCACCTCAAGCAAATAGTTCTATTCCAATTGAAACTTGAATGGAGAGCCTAACAGGGGTGGGAAACCTGAGCCTTAAGGACACATGTGGCCCTCTAGGTCTTAAGTATGGCCGTAATAACTGTGCTGTAACATTTGGGTTCACATGTGGCCTTAATGCTGCAGGTTCCCTACCCGTGGCTTAACACCTTGCCGGTTTAATATTCTCCCCTCCTCTACCCGTACTCACCCACTGACTCTACGACTCTGCAAAATTCATTTTGAAAGCCACTGTAATTGGTCAGATTACTTTGAAACGGAATTATATGGTGGTTTCTTCATAATTTATAACTTGCCTTTGACACACCCAAGCCTGTCATAAAGGCATATCAGTCTGAAAATTGTTCTTTACAAAGTCAAGCTGATTATTATTTTGGAGGTAATCTTCCAGTATTTGCAAATTAATGTAATTTTATAAACACAAGTCCTTTTCAATTGTAAAACATTTCTTCAGATTAATAGGAGTTTGCATTACTTTTTATATAACTAATTTTCTTATTAAGATATAATCATTTCTCTAAAATCCAAAAGCCTAGGAGAATCTAGAGCACAGATGTAGTAGCAGATGTGATGAGTTGGACAGCTGATCATATTTAACAACTCAGGAAATATTATAAGCCCACCCATGTGCACCAGGTAATCAGAATGACAGCAAAATAACAAAAAAAACATGTCACAATCTCACAATAGGGCCTACAGAATTTTTCTTTAAATGACTAGCTTCAATCAAAGCCTTGGTACAAAGTTCACTCTCTCTTCTAGCTATCTCAATACAGAGATGAGAAAAATACATTTCATTAGATGATTATATTTGTGTGGTATCTATTGCTGGAAAAGTAAGTTTAATATGATGGAAATTCAAATTAGGGGCAAATTGTTTAAAATAGGTAAATATCAACTGGGTGCAGTGGCTTACACCTCTAATCCCAGAGCTTTGGGAGGCAGAGATGGGGGGAACACTTATGGGAGGTGGAGATGGGGGGATCACTTGAGGCCAGGAGTTTGAGACCAGCCTGGGCAACATAGTGAGATCTCATCTCCACAAAAAAATTTAAAAATTAGCCAAGTGTAGTTGTGTAGGCCAGCAGCCCTAGCTACTTGGGAGGCTGAGGCAGGAGATTGCTTGAGCCCAGGAGTTTAGAAGCTACAGTGAGCTACGATTGTGTCACTGCACTCCAGCCTGGGCAACAGAGTAAGACCTTGCCTCCAAAATAAATAAATAAGTAGGTAAGTATCATATAAAATGTTTTGTAAGCACTGAAGTTGCTGTCCATGTAAAAAACCAAAACCAAAAAAGCAAGGTATCTTAAGTCTCAAAATCTAAAATACATGTATACATTAATATTGTAATATATTAATTATTATACATGTATATAATATATAATATACCTATATGTTTATATTAATATTATATATACATATATTTTATATGTAATATATATAAAATCTCCCTGATGAAAAGAAGTTTTATAATGAGTCTCAAATCCTAATATCAAAAGTAGAATGAAGCAGAACACTTTTAAGAAACAAAAGGATAAAATTACAGATAGGGTACTGTGAATTAGTAGTAACACAAGCATGAGAATCCAATTTATAAGAAATAAATGGATCTGTTTTCATAAACATAGCCACAGAATGTCACAAGTTAACATATAAGAAACTGAATCTAACAATTACACATAGGCCAGGCACAGTGGCTCATGCCTGTAATCCTAGCACTTTGGGAGGCCTAGGTGGGAGGATTGCTTGAGGCCAGGAATTTGAGATCAGTCTGAGCAAAAATTATCATAGCTAGGCATAGCAGTGCGCATCTGTAGTCCCAGCTACTCAGGAGGCTGAGTGAGGCAAGAGGATCTCTCGAGCCCAGGAGTTTCAGATTGCAGTGAGTTGTGATGATGCTACTGCCCTCTAGCCTGGGCGACAGAAAAAAAGAAAAAGAAAAAGAAAAAGAAAAAGAAAAGAAGAAAAGAAAAAAGAAAAGAAGGCCGGGCACGGTGGCTCACACCTGTAATCCTAGCACTCTGGGAGGCTGAGGCGGGTGGATCGCTCAAGGTCAGGAGTTCCAGACCAGCCTGAGCAAGAGCGAGACCCCATCTCTACTAAAAAAATAGAAAGAAATGATCTGGACAACTAAAAATTTGTATATAAAAAAATTAGCCGGGCGTGGTGGCACGTGCTTGTAGTCCCAGCTACTTGGGAGGCTGAGGCAGAAGGGATCGCTTGAGCCCAGGAGTGTGAGGTTGCTGTGAGCTAGGCTGACACCATGGCACTCTAGCCCAGCAACAGAGCAAGACTCTGTCTCAAAAAAAAAAGAAAAGAAAAGAAAAGAAAAGAAAATGTTCACATAGAAGTTATTATCTACATGAAAGACAAACAACTATGTCAAGTGGCTAGATATGTGGTCATAATCACATTGTTCTCCATCTCAAATAAATTATTCTTTTGATTAAAAATGACAGATTTGCTTTATTCCTAAACAGAATATTCTCTTAATACTGTGTTTAGAATCTAAATTCTTGTCACAAGGTCAAAAAATGGCAACTAGTTAACAAAGTTAATTATTATTTAAATACTCATGTGGTTTTGATTTTCTGTACTGTATTTCCTAGAGACACCAAAATGTCATTGATGAAAGACTTATTTCTTTGGAAATGGAAAAGTCTTTGGAATTTAAATTGCAGAATTAGGTGTAAAGGACTAGAAAAGACTATAAAATATGTCCTCATTCTTCAAGAGACTAAAACAACTGTCTATTCCACAAAGGTGCCAAGACAATTTATTACAGAAAGGATAGTCTTTTCAACAAATGGGGCTGAGACTATTGGAAATCCATAGGCAGAAAAAAAAAAAAAAAGACCTTTGATCCTTACTTCACACCATACATAAAACTTAACTCAAAATGAATCACAGACCTAAATGTAAGAACTATCCTTGTTAGCACAATGGTGAGTAAAAAAAAAAAAAAAAAAAAAAAAAAAAAATTAAAATTAAAAAATAAATGTAAGAACTAAAACAAAGTATAAAATGTCTACAAGAAAACAAAAAAGAAAATATTCATTGTATTGAGTTAGGAGATAGTTCTTACTAATGATACCAAAAGCATGAGCCATAAAAGCAAAAAGTCACTATATTGGAATTAATAAAAATTATAAGCCATTTTTAAATGGACATCATTTTAAAAATGATAAACAAGCTAAGACTGGGAAAAATATTTGCAAATTATATATCTAAAAAAAGTATTTATATCCAAAATATAAAATGTTACTAAAATTTAATAAGAAGAAGATAAACAACCCAATTTAAAAATAGACAAGAGATTTAAAGACACATTTCACCAAAGAATACATACAAATGACTAGTAAGCATAACAGAAGATGTTCAGCATCATAGGTCATTAGGAAAATATTAATATAGATTAAAACCGCAATAAGATACTACTACACACCTACTAGAATATTTAGAATCAATAAAATAGACAATACCAAGTATTGGCAAGGCTGGGGAGAAATTGGAACCATCATATATTGTGCTGATGGGAATGTAAAATGGTACTGCAACTTTGAAAAATAATTTGACAGTTTTTGAAAAAGTTAAAAATAAACTTAACCATATAACCTTGCCATTTCAACAACCCAAATGTCCATTAATTGGGGAACAGACTTTTTAAAAATGGAATATATCAATACTTTGGAATATTATTCAGCAATAAAAAGGAATGGACTACTGATAGAGGCTGTAACAGGGATGAACCTCAAAAACATGTTAAGTGAAAGAAACTAGATATAAAAGATGAGATATTGTAAGATTCAATTTATATGAAGTATACAGAAAAGGCAAGTTTATAGAGATAGAAAGCAGATCAGTTGTGGGCTGAGACTGGGAAATGAGGATCTTTTTATGATTATGGGAATATTCCAAAACTGGATTGTGGTGATAATTTCACAACTTGACAAATTTACCAAAGTTTGTTGGATTAAATAATTAAATTTAATTTAAATTTTAATTTAATTATGTATATTAAACCTCTACAAAGCTATCTTTAAAAGCTGTGTAAAATTTCATCTTTTTCTTTACTTTAGCTGACAGTGAGTGACAAAAATACTTTCAAAAAACCTGCAATTCCTGCTAATATTACAATAGAGAAACTATATACATGATTTTCAATTAAAGTTTAAGCCACTATTCACCAGTTTTCAAAATTTCCCTTGCATTAGCGTTAGAAATCTAAAATCATAGAATAATGAATGCAAAAAGCATATTTGGCAATAGGTAATCATTTGAATAAAGTATAAAAGAATATTCATCAAACCAGCCTCGTAAGTTTTAGCAAATAATGGTTTTATACTGATAGAAGACATTCTATACTAACTTCATTATTCTATAAACCTTGCAAATGTTCCAATCATTCTCTAGTGCAATTTGCTTAGATCTGTAATTCTTCTCATTGAGCTTTCTCTGCTTAATAATTTAATAGACATGTTTATGGCAATGATTTGATTGAGCACTTACAATATGCCAGTTACTATGGCTAAGTAATCCACCTTTTAAATCTCATTTAATCCTCATCTTTAAGACCTTTAATCTCTCTTATGTTTATGTTCAGTTCAATATTGATTGAGCACTTGTTGTGGGTATAGAAAGGCTGTATATCATATTGAAAAGAGGATGGACAAGAATCAGATAGATGGGAGTTTTCAATCCGTTCTCTGTCAGTTACCAGCTGTGTAAACTTGAGCAAGTAGCTATACCTCCTTCAGCCTCAGTGGTATCTTAAAATCAACTTTATTGACATATAATTTACATAAAATAAGATGCTTCCATTTTAAGTGTACAGTTTGATGTATACAGACAAATGTCTAATACAGCAATCAAAACTTAAAGAATTTCCATAACTCTAAGAGTTGTACAAAAATATTTACACATGCTTTTTCATAGTAGCGTCAAACTAGACCCCAAATGTTCATCAGTAAGTGAATGGATTTTTAAAAGTTTCTTATGCCACTTCCCAATCTGTCCTCCTACTCCTGGACTCCAAACCTTAGGTAACCACTACCTGCTTTCTTCAAGATAAATTAGATTGTTAAAAAAAATGTCATAACAATGGAATCATATAGTCTGTACACTTTGTATGTTGCTTATTTTATTCACATAATGTTTTTGATTCATTTATGTTTTTGCATGTAGTTTAATGTATTTTGTTCCTTTTTGTTGTTTGATAGTTTTCCATTATATGGACACACCAGAATTGGTTCATCTGTTCTTCTAGTGATGACATTTGGGTTCACTCAGGCTACTATAAATAAAGCTGCTATAAACATTCTTATGTAATGCTTTGTGTGAACAAATATTTTCATTTCCCTCAGGTAAATATATACAAGCAGAATGGTAGGTTTGAATAGTAAATATGAGCTTAATTTTTAAGAAACTATCAAACTGTCTTTGAAAGTGGTTGCACTATGTTACATTCTACCAGAAATGTATTACACTTTCTATCAACATTTGGTATTGTGAGCCTTTTTAATCTTAAGATATCTAAAGTAGTGTGGTGTTATCTACCGGTGGCATTTCCCTAATGACTAAAGATGGTAAGCACATTGTAATGTGCTTATTTGCCATTAGACTATCTTGTTTTGAAATTTTTTCTCCATTTTTTATTAGGTGGTTTATCTTCTTTATTCTACAGTTGTAAGAGTTCTTTATAATACAAGTCTTTTGTCAGATGTATGCATTGCAAATATATTCTCCCAGTCTCTGTCTTCCCTTTTCATTTTCTTGATGGTGTCTTTTGAAGGACAGAAGTTTTTCATTTTGATAAAGTTCCAATTTTTAATTGTCTCTTTCATATGTTGAGGGCCCTAAGAAATGTTTGCCTATTCCACCCTTTAAGGATTTTCTCTTATGTTTTCTTCTAGAGGTTTTATGTTTTTAGTTCTCATGGTTAGGTCTGTGATTCATTTTGAGTTAATTTCCAGTATCATGTGCCCAAAATTCACTTTTCCCACATAACTATCCAGTTGTTCTAGCACCATTTGTTGAAAAGATTATCATTTTCCCCATTGAAGTCTTTTGGCATTTTTCTCAAAGATCAATTCACCCTATACACTGGATCTATTTCTGGACTCTACCCTGCTCCATTCATCTATATGTGTAACCTATGTCAATATCACATTTTCTTGATTATTTTAGCTCTATAACATCTTAAAATTAGGTTCTGTAAGTCCTCCAACTTGTCCTTTTTCAAAATTGCTTTAGTTATTCTAATTTTCTGCATTTCTATAAATTTTAGAATCAGCTTGTCAATCTCTAAAAATGTCAGCAGAAATTTTGATTGAGATTCTGTTGAATTTACAAAACAATTTGGGGAGGATTGACTTCTTAATAATATCCAGTTTTCCAAGCAATGAACAAGAATATCTTTCTATTCAGGTCTTATTTGATTTCTGATAGTAAAGTTTTATAGTTTTCAGTGCACAAGTCTTTGAAATATTTTGCTAACTCTATCCCTATGCATTCCTTATTTTGATGTGTGGTAAATTATACTGTATTTTTAATTGTAATCTAACTGTCCATTGCTAGTATGTGAAACACAATTAATTTTTGCATATTGATCTTATGTCCTGTGATGTGCTCCAATTTTTTTCTTTCTTTTCAAGATTGTTTTAGCTATTTGAGACCCCTTTCTAATTCCATATAAATTCTGGAATCAGCTTTTCTATTTCTGCAAAAATGTTGGTCAGAATTTTGATAGAGATGGCATTGAATCTGTAGATCAATATGGAGGTATTGCCATCTTAACAATATTAAGTCTTCCAGTCCCTGAAACACAAAATATCTTTCTATTTATTTATGTCATTTTCATCTCTTACAGCAATGTTTCAGAGTTTTCACTGTACAAGTTTTGCATTTCCCTGGTTAAATTTATTCCCAAGCATTGTATTCTTTGTGATGCTATTGTAAATGGAATTGTTTTCTTAGTTTCATTTTTAGATTGTTCATTGATAATACATAAAAATACAACTAGCTTTGTACATTGTTCTTGTATTCTACAACTTTGCTAAACTTGTTTATTAGTTCTAATAGTTTTTTGTGGATTCTTTAGGATTTTCCATATATAAGATTATTTAATCTGTGAATATATTTTTACTCTTTTCTTTCAAAAAATTTTTTTGCCTACTTTCTCTGGCTATAATTTCTAGTACAATGTTAAGTAGAAATGGCAAGAGCAAACATCATTGTCTTGTTCCTAATCTTAGGAAGAAAGCTTTCAGTCTTTCACCATCAAGTATGATGTTAACTGTAGACCCCTTTATCAAGCTGAGGAAGTTTCCTTTTATTCCTAGTGTTTTGAGTATATGTATCATAAAAGTGTGCAGGATTTATCAAATGTTTTTGCTGCATCAATTAGGATGATCATTTTCATTTTTTTCCTTGATTCTATTAATATGCGGTATTACTTTGATTGATTTTTATATTTCAAACTATCTTTGCATTCCTGGAATAAATCTCACTTGGTCATGGTACATAATTCTTTTAATGTGCTATGGATTTTGTTTGCTAGTATTTTGTTTGATTTTTGCATCTATATTCAAAAGGGATATTGGTCTATAATTTTCTTTCTTGAGATGTCTTTGGCTTTTATATTAAAGTAACATAAGCCTCATAGAATAAATAAGGCAGTATTCCTCCTCTTTGAATTTTTGAAAGAGTTTCAGAGGAATTGATGTTAATTCTTTAAACATTTGGTAGAATTCACCATTGAAGCCATCTGGTCCTGGGCTTCTTTTGGTTGGAAGTTTTTTCATTACTGATTCAGTCTCTTTATTTGTTATCAGTCTATCCAAGTTTTTCCTTTTTTATTGATTCAGTTTTGGCAGATTGTGTGTTTCTAGAAATTTGTTTATTTCATCAAGTTGTCTAATTTGTTAGCATACAATTGTTTATAGTATTTTCTTATAATCCTTTTTATTTCTGTGAGGTCAGTAGTAAAGTTCCATTTTCATTTCCAATTTTAGTTATCTGAGTCTTCTTCCTTTTTTTTCTTAGTAGTCTAGCTAAAAGTTTGTCAATTTTGTTCATCACGTCAAAGAACCAATTTTGGTTTTGTTGACTCTCTCTATTGTGTTTTCTATTTTCCATTGTGTTTAACACCACTCTAATCTTTATTCTTTCCTTGCCTGCTTGCTTTGAATTCAATTCATTCTTCTTTTTCTAGTTCTTAAGGTAGAAGATTAGGATCTTGATATCTTGATTCAAAATATTTCTCCTTTTTTAATGTATGTGTTTACAACTACACATTTTCCTCTAAACACTGTTTTAACTGCATTCCACACATTTGGGATGTTGGGGTTTTTTTTCCATTCATCTTAAAGTATTTTCTAATTTCACTTGCAATTTCTTCATTGAACCACTGGTAATTTAGAAGTGTGTTGTTTAATTTCAACATATTTGTGATTTTTCCAAATTTTCTTGTTATTGATTTCCAATTTCATTTTATTGTGGTTGGAGAGCATACTTTATATGATTTCAATCTTTTTAAATTCATTGAAATTTCTTTTGTGGCATAACCTATGGTCTATTCTGAAGAATGTCCCATATGCACTTAAAAAAATGTGGTTTCTACTGTTGTATGGATTGTTCTATAGATGTCTGGTAGGTTAACTTGGTTTATAGTGTTGTTCAAGTCTTTTATTTCTTCACTGATCTTCTTTCTAGTTCTTCTATCAATTATTGAAAGAGGGGTATTGAAGTTTCCAACTATTATTGCCAAGATAATTCTCCCTTCAATTCTGTCCATTTTTGCGTCATATATTTTGGGTCTCTGTTGTTAAGTGTGCATGTTTATGATTGTTATGTATTCTCGAAGAATTTACCCTTTATCATTATATAATGTCCTCTTTTTTCTTGTATAACAATTTTTCCTTTAAAGTCCATTTGTTCAGTATTAGTACAACCACCCTAGTTCTCTTTTGTTTACTGTTTACATGAAAAATCTTTTTTCAATCCTTTTAATTTTAACATATTTGTGTCTTTGAATCTGAATCTCTTATAGATAGTATACAGTTGGATCATGTTTTTAATCAATCCTGACAATTTCAGCCTTTAATTGGAAAGTTTAATCTATTATATTTAATGTAATTATTGATAAGGGAGGACTTCAACTATCTTGCTACTTGTTTTCTATATGTCTTATGCCTTTTGTTAAATCATTTGTTCCATTACTGGTCTCTTTTGTGTTAAAGAGATATTTTCCAGTGCACCATTTTAATGTCCTTGCAATTTTTTTACTATATATTTTTAGTTATTTTCCTAGTGGTTGCTCTGGGGATTACAATTAACATTGTAGGCTGGATTAATACCACCCTAATTTTAATAGTATACAAAATTTTTCTACTATAGAGCTCTGCCCTTACTTTATGTTGTAATTGTCACAAATAACATCTTTATACACTGTGTGCCCATCCACATAGGCTTATAATTATTGTTTTATGCAATTGTCTTTTAAATCAGATGCAAAAAAAAGAAGTTATTTAAAATGTCTACTTATACTGTCACTAATAGTTATGTATGTAGTCACCTTTACCAGTTTCTTTATTTGTGTGGATTCAAGTTACTGTCTGGTATATTTTCATTTCGGCCTGAAAGTCTGCCTTTCACGTTTCCTGTAGGGAAGGTCTGCGAGTGACAAATGCTGGTTTTGATTATTATTTTTGCTTATACTTTAGTGTCTTCTTCTCTCTCTCCTCTCTTGAGACTCTAATTATGTGTATGTTGGTACACTTAAGGGTGTCTCACAGATCTCTGTGGCTCAGTCCATTTTTCTTCATTCTTTTTTTCTCTGTTTCTCAGAATGTATATTCTCAACTGATCTATTTTCCAGTACACTGATATTTTTCTTCTGCCTGTTCAAATCTTCTGTTGAGCCTCTTCAGTAAAATTTTCATTTCAATTACCATACTTTTCAACTCTAGAATTCCTATTTGGTTTCTTTTTATAATTTTTATCTCCTTATTGATATTCTCCATTTGGTGAGACATTGTTCTCTTGATTTTCTTTAGTTCTTTAAATGGTTTCATTTAGTCTTTGAATGTATTTAAAAGAGCTGATTTAAAATCCTTGCCTAGTTAGTCCAATGTCTAGGCTTCCTCAGGGACAGTTTATATTTATTGCTTTTTCACCTGTGCATGGACCATACTTTTTTGTTTCTTTGCACACCTCAAAACTTTTTGTTGAAAACTGTTCATTTAAAATATTATAATGTGGTGTGAATGAAAATAAAATCTTAAGCCCCCCAGCTTATTGAATGGAACCCCCTCATCCAAGAGGATCCCAGAAATACCCTTATGCTGAGTTGCTGGCCATGAGAAGGGAAGTCAGACACACCTCATCATGACCTCTTCTCTTCTTAGAGATATCCTTTGTAACTCATTAGCAGGCCTAAGGCTATGTAAGACAAAGCTTGAACCACACCTTAAGGCACTCAATTTACCCAACAGATCTTGGTGGGTCTATGTCTAGTGGCTTGTCTCTGATTAACAGACTTCCTTATCTTAACTTAAAAAATTTCAAGCCTTTAGACAAAGCTTCATTTCTATAGCCAATTACAAATCAAAGAATTTTGAAAACCACCTATAATCCATAAGCCCCACTTTGAGATGTCCTGCCTTTTTGGAACAATGTACACTTTCCAGGTATCGATTTATAACTTTAAGTGTTATTCCTGCTCCCTGAAATGCATAAAACCAAACTATAACCCAACCACAGTGAGTCTACTTGTTCAAGGATTCTTGGGCATGGCTCTGGGCCATGGTCCTTATACTTGGCTCATAAATTATCTTTATATTATTAATATTAATATTATCTTTATATTATAAATTATCTTTATATTATTAATACTAATATTAATATATCTTTAAATTATTTCACAGAGTTTGGGTTCTTTTCTATTGACAATGGCAACTCTGGAAATCTGATTCTTTCTCCCGCTGCCCAGAATTTGTTGTTTCAGGTTGTTGTGGTTGTTTTTGTTTATTTGTTTAGTGAGTTTTCTGAAATAATTTTGTAAAGTTTATATTCTTTGTCATGAGTGACTTCTGAAATCTCTGATCCATTTGCTTAGGGGCTAAAGATTGGATAGATATTTCCTTAATCACTAGGAACTAAAAATTCTTCCAGTCTTTGTAGAAGAGCTTTTGTGTATGCTGGGACACACCTTCAACACTCACCCAGGCAGCTTACAAGTCTGCCTTAGCCTTCGCTTTCTGATTCTGTAAAGTATTCTGATTCTGATTAGCCAACAGTGACAGCTTAAGGCCTACTCAGTCAGCATGTGCACAGCTATACAGATGCATGTGGCCTTCTAGTTTCCCAGAATATGTCAGGGCTTTTCAAAGCCCTTATCCCCCAAAATGTCTCATTCTCCAGCTTTTCCTCCCAAGCATTTTGGTTAGTCTATTGTTTGTTCCAACTATTACCTATTATATCCAACAAGTTTAGTTTTAGCAACTAAAACATTTGCCTATGTTTTTGACAAGTGCTCCAGAGTAGCTGCTTTAGTACTGGATGAGTTCTGATTTATATGAGATAAAGGCAAGCCTTTTGAGCTGTTCTTCCAAGAAGCCACCAGATAAGTGTAATTCTTTGCAAATGAGGTACACTCTCTTCACTACCTCTTTACTTTGCCATTTTTCCAGTTGTAGGTTTTCATAAATATTTCTATATTTAGGGCTCGTTAAGCTTCTCATATGTAGAGATCTATAGTTTTCATCAAATTTGGAAAATTATAATAACTATTATATATTTTTGTTGTAAGGCTTATGAATAATTTACATAAAGAGCCTAGAACACCTTGCACATAGCACTCAACAATGGAAATTATTAGATTTGTGCCAGACACACAGTGAGAAAAAGAAAACAATGATAAAATTTGCCCTCCAGGAACTCAAAGTATATTAACTCTTTATTTCTTCCAAAAATTCCTACCTTTAAAAAATTTCCCATATTTCCTTTCCTTCTTTTGCCTAAATACCTATATTTTTCTCCCGTGTCCCCTATCTATCCACCTTTCTTTGAATAACAAGAAGTTATATCCCACTGAAGTCCCTATTCAAGACTTCCTTCTGAAAAGACAACCCACAATTTTCTCTGCAAGAAACATGAGGTGAATGCAGGAAACTGCACCCATCTGAACCAAGCCACTTCGAAATACCCAAAATTCACAGACACGTACAACTCAAACATCTACCAACTATCTAATTTCATTGCATGTGTTATGAGTCACATTCATTTATATCTGATATCACAACTTTCTGTCTGATTTCAGACAACCTTCCTTCCACCACTTGACAATAACTCACAGGCTACAACCTGAACAATGCCCATTTCCACAGGCAGACTTCAGGTCTTTTTTAAGGTAGAATGATATATTTACATATTTCTTAACCAACAAGAGCTTTTAATTTTCACAGAGTGACGTAGGAGTGCCAGAATGGTCAAAAATAATTTATGGTGAGTATGGTAGAATCAAAAGTGTAAGGCACAATGATGAGTGTTAAGGAGCCAGAGACCAACAGTGTGGTGGCTAATAGGTACTGGTGATGGCAAAGTGCCAGTATCCCCCTCTTTCTGTGGAGAAATGTTGATTATGCTTTATCTTTCTTGGTCCTTGCCTATTTTCTGGGTCTGATCTCCCTCCATCCTATAGTTCCTGTCAAATATCTTATGTCCTCCCAATAAATCCCCTTTCTATTTATATTGCATAGTACTGGTCTATTATTTGCAGTCAAGAACTCTGACAAGTCCAAGAGTCATCTATTTCTAGCCCTAATCTCTGTCACATTAGAAATGATCTTGATAAATCAATTTCAAAAGGCTTAAAAGTTAAATTCATGTGTGCTAATAAATCAGGTAGATCCTTAAAATGCTTGAATAAGTATGACCTCTTTTACATTTGAAATTCAATCCCATATTGCTGCTATTTATGGAAATTAGAACTCAAGTCAATTGGACTAAATTTTTTATCTAGCAATTCATATTTTTGAGAAATTAGGAGATTAATTTTTTTAATTTAAAAAAGATAAAAGCTAATAAAAAGCTGTGCTATATTCAACTAACTGGTTTCAATATGAACTTTTAATGAAACTATTTTGCATAAAATTTGGCAAAAAAATAATTTTAACTACCTGAATTACAAACATTATCAGCTTCAGAGAATTTAATTAAAAACTTCATATTCTTGTGCATTTCATGACCTCTTGCTTCTCCCTCATGTCTCATGATTTTAAAAACACTGATATTCTAACTTCTTCCAAATTTAAATTTCTATCCTTGGTATCTTCCTGGTACTCCAAATTTCTATATCTACCTGCTTACTTAACATATCTTCCACCCTACCTCCAAATAGTCTGTTTTCCTATACTTCCCACTCTCTGAAAATAGGAATGACCACTCTCACCACTCCCACTTCTGCCACACCTTAATCTAAACAACCAAAACCATTTCTAAGCTGGAAAATATCAATACACTCCTAACTGAGGTTCTTCATTTTCTTCCTGCATCCTTTTAGTCAATTCTCAACATACAATGCAGAGTATTGATCATTTTAATTATAAGTTATATCACATCATTCTTCTTCTCAAAACCTTCCAATGGATTCCTTCCTCATTCACAATGAAAGTCAAAGTCTTTATAATGACCAAGAAATCCCTACATAATCTATCCTGTCACCACAACTAAGGTCATTTCCTACTACTGTCTCTCAATCAAGAGTGATTTAGTCCATCACTCTGTACTCTTATCATTCCTGCAATAATTTAGGCATGCTCCTACCTCAAGGCCTTTGCACTTGCTCTTTCCTGCTCCCTCAAATCTTTACTCAGATGTCTTCTTAAATAGGACTTTAATAACTACTCTATGTAAAACAGCATCTCCAGCTGGGCATGGTGGCCCACATTGGTAATCCCAGCACATTGGGAGGCCGAGGCAGGAGGACTGTTTGAGGCCAGGAGTTTGAGACCAGTTGAGCAACATAGCAAGACTCATGTCTCTACAAAAAAAAAAAAAAAAAAACAGCATTTCTTCTCCCCCTCCATGGTACTCCATATTCCCCTTCTCTGCCTTATTTTTCTCCAGACTATACATTTGTGTATTACTGATATCTACCACTTAATTATAAATTGCATAAAAGCAGGAATATCTGTCTTTTTCACTGATATATACCCAGCATCTGGAACAGTGTTTAGCATATCATAGGTGCTCCATAAATATCCACAAATTATCATCCAACAAATAAATTACCAAATGCCTTAGGGAAATATAATGAATAATTTTATCAATAAGAATACATTTTTTTAAATGGCAGTTTTAAATTTCTCAAAAGAGCTGAGATTCAGTCAAGAACTCTAAGGGAAAAGGTTCAAGTATGTAAAAGAAGAAAGATATCTGAGAAATGTTCTACATTAAATTCTAGAAGCTAAGTCATGTTAACAGAGATCCATATTTTTATTCTGTCAAATTTTCATAGTATTGCAAATATCCTAATTTTTTTCATATTATCATCAGTAACCTCAAAAGGAGTAGGACATGTAAACAAGTAAAATTCACATGCTTCAATAGGTCTACCAATTTTAAATGATGTTGTTTTGATTATTGCATACCAGCAAACTCTAAGAGATTGCCTGGCAATGCAATAGCATAATTAACCTAATGTACTTTGCTGAACTCATAAATCTCATTCTCTGATGCCCTGAGCTCTTAGCACGAAGACCCTGAAAAGAATGCAGAATTCCTACTGAATTAACTATAAATTATTGCAAACACAAGGATCCTTTTTAAATGAATATCTTTCTCAACATAGTACGTTTTTTCAAAGAATATAATGATTTTGATTTTAAAGAAAAAGCAAAAACAAAGAAAATATTAATGTAGTTATCTTGTCAAAATTTAAAAGTCCACCAGGCACAATGGCTCATGCCTACAATCCCAGCACTTTGGGAGGTTGAGGCAGGAAGATCACTTGAGATCAAGGTTACAGTGAGCTATGATTGTGCCACTGCACACCCAGCACCAGTCTGGGTGAACAGAACAAGACTTTGTCTCAAAAAAAAGAAAGAAAGTCAACAATCAGTAGTAAATTAGCTTTTTCCTCATTCACCAAATCATATTAGTTTCTATTATATATCATGAACTCTGCTAAAATGTTAGGATTGAAAGAGTGAACAAGACAACCAAGTCCCTGTCCTCAAGAAGATTACATTACAGTTGGGAAGGAACACACCACAAATAACACAAATATTAATAAATATAAATATATGTGCTGATAAGTACAATAAAGAAAAATTAACTAGAGTAAGAGAAAAAAGAGTAATGGGAGAAGAGTGGCTATTTTAAACAGGGTGGTCAGGGAAGCCTGGAGAAGCTGGCAATTGGGCAGGTACTTAAACTAGTAAGAAAATAGGTAAAGAGTTCCAGGCAGAGGAAATAGCAAATACAAATGCCCTAAAGCAGAAAGCTTGCTCAAGGAAAAGTTCAAGGCCAACATGATTAGCAAGGAATGGGCAATGCAGAGAGTGTTAGTAGAAAAGGAGAAGAAATAGCCAGGAGTCAGATTATGTAAAAGGCCTTACTGTCATGATAAGAACTTTAAATTTTGTTTTGAAAGTGATAGGAAGCCAATTGAGGATTTTGAAAACAGTAAGACAAAATTAACTTTTGTTTCAAGGTTACCTGTACCTTCGTTGGAGGATGAAGGACTTAAGAACCTAATTTGGAGTAGCTTCAAGAAAAAATAGGCTGGGCGCGGTGGCTCACGCCTATGATCCTAGCACTCTGGGAAGCCGAGGCGGGCGGATCGTTTGAGCTCGGGACTTCTAGACCAGCCTGAGCATGAGCGAGACCCTGTCTCTACTAAAAATAGAAAGAAATTAGTCAGACAACTAAAAATATATAGAAAAAATTAGCCAAGCATGGTGGTGCATGCCTGTAGTCCCAGCTACTCGGGAGGCTGAGGCAGAAGGATTGCTTGAGCCCAGAAGTTTGAGATTACTGTGAGCTAGGCTGATGCCATGGCACTCTAGCTGGGGCAACAGAGTGAGACTCTGTCTCAAAAAAGAGAAAAAGAAAAAAATAGAAGATGAAGAGGCTTAGACTGTGAATATAAACAATTCTTTTTACATTATACATTTTGCTGTGAAGGGGCTCACAGAAATGGGAGAAGGGCCACCTGACAGGAACTGTGGCTTTAAGTAGAAGAATGTATTCACTGCCAAGTCATGGCTCAGAAGGAAGACAGCCAGGAGTGTAAAGACCCCAACCCCTCTTGCCTCCCACTTTCCGATCTCCTGCTAGTGCTTTCCATTGGCCAAATTCAAAGAGAATTCAGAAGACAAGGGAAGACAAGGTGAAAGGAGATGACAGATGAAGGGAATGGATTTTAAAGATGGTAATAGTAGCAAAGACTTATTAAGCACTTACTATGTTCCAGGCACTGTTAGAAATGCAATACATATGCTAACAACAACCCTTTGAAGTGAGTACTTTTATTATCATCTCTGTTTTACAGACATGGAAACTGGGACACAGAGTGGTTATGAAACTTTCCAAAAGTCAAACTTTAAGTTGTAAGTGGCAGAGGAACCAGGATATAAACCCAGGCAATCAGGTTCCAGAATGCATACTTTCAACCCTTACTCCAAACTGTTTCTTTAAAAGTAGATGTTTGTGTGCAAATGAAAATGATTGAATAGGAAGGTAAAAATTAATTGCACAGAGAGGGAGAAAATTATAGTACCATTATTCTTTGAGTAAACAAGAAGAAATCAGGACATAACCTGTCATGGATCTTCCCCATTTGCCCTTCCAGATCATCTTTCTTCCCTTATCTACTGTGCTCGGTGCTCTGGGAGGCCAACTTCAACAATTATCTAGAACCCTTATCCTCTGGTATCCAATTGGGATCCACTAAGGGGAAGCAATAGTAGGAGGTCAAGGAAGGAAAGAAAGAAGGGTTGGGACATTTATTCCCCCAGCTATCTTTCTGTTTGGTCATGGTTTAGCAGTGCTGTGTTTCTCTTCCTAAAGCTATAACTTCTGTCAGGCAGCCCCTTAGATGACTACATCTATCTCTGTGTTACAATAACAGCTCACTCTCCATGCTCCTTCAGAATTTCCACTGTTTCTAGTTGCCAACTGCTTCCATCCCTGGCTGGTTCCCTTAACTCTGCCCATACCTTTGCAATGTACCCTTCATAAACTCTCTTTGAGAAGGCCTTCTTCTACCTACCAGAACTCTGACTGATATTCTAACCAAGACAAGAATTTGAAAGATAAGAGAGATAGTTTATCTACTTTAATAAAAGGGAAGGCAGAGTATATGGATGCAGATATAGTAAGGTTGGTAGATTAAGTGGCGAAACAATGAGAAGATTCTCTTTTGATTGTTTTTATTGTCTCAATAAAATCAGAAAGGTTGGCAGCTAATGTTGAAGGTGAGGTATATTGCATTTGAGGAGAAAGTATGAAAACATTCCCTCTGAGAATAAAAAAGTAGACTGTCAAAGTAAATAAAATAGGCTTTTGGTAATAAATTTAAGGTGAAAGCAATTAGCCAGGTTATATGTATTTCTCCAGCTACATTTGGCTATCTTGGTCTAGGCACAGAAGAGACAGAGATGGGTTTAACTAGAGGTTAGTTTTTGCCAGCTCATGAAGGAAACAACAAAGAAACTGAAGATATATGCTGTGAGTCATGTATTCTAAGTTTTGAAAGAAAGGACTTGAAGACTTAACGGTAGCTAACAGATCTTAAAAATGTGTAGAAACAATGATTTAGCAGTTCTTATGAGATCAAAGAATGATTGATGTGGGAAGTACAGAAATAAACTGGGTCAATAGGAGGTGAAGAGAGGTGGTCAGAAAGAGGAATGTTTAAAACAGATTTTAGAGGCTATTAATAATGATAAGATATAGAGCAAAACATCAGTGGATGGCTGAGATGCAGTGGGGGTAAGAAATTATTACTGGAAAGGAGATCAAGGAAATGATCCAAGGAACTAGATGGTTCACAAAGACAAAATAATGACAATAATTCAAATTTAAGAGTATAAAACTATCATGTAGAATATTAGTATCCATTTTTCTACACCCTTCATTCAATATAAAGTGTCACTATTCCTCTCTATAATCACTCACATTTACAAAGAATGTCTTTGCATAAGCTGACCTCTTCCATGTTATAATTATAAATACTCAAAGTCAGGAAATAGAAGTATCCTACACTAAATTTTTTTAATACCTTCAGGGGACCCTGTTAAATATACTAAAGTTTTCCATATTTCCAGAGGCTATAGTCATAGAAAGTTATAATTAAAAAAATTAAATTTGTATGAGGAAAATGTCATGAAGAAAGTGAACGTGTATTCTGAAAAAGTACTCAGTGGAGCCCTGCACCCAAAATAAACAGCCTTCATTAATGGTCTTAATTAAAGTAGTCCCCCTTATTTGTGGGAGATGTGTTCCAAGACCTGCAGTGGATGCCTTAAACTGAGGATTGTATTGAACCTGACTGCCGTCAATCAGAACATGTTTGTTTGTCTTCCACCCACACTTAAGGCCTTTTCCACCTTAACTCATTACTTATCACGCACTATGGCTGTAGCTTTTCAGTTTGAGATGCAGCAGCGAAACCAGCACAAGTTTCCTTTTCCTTCTTCACAATTTCATATAGAAAATTCATTCTTATGGTAGATCTTAGCAACCTCAGCATATGATTTTTTTTCTTTCTTTAATAAGTCAAGAACTTTCACCTTTTCATTTAAAGGAAGTACTTTACAGCTTCTCTTTGGCATACCTGAATTTCCAGCATCACTACTCTGGCACTTTGAGGCTATTATTAAGTAAAATGAGGGTTACTTGAACACAATACTGTGTTCAGTTGATCTGATAACTAAGATGGCTAATTAAGTGACTAAGAAGTGGTAGTATATATGGTGTGGATATGCTGGACAAAGGGATGAGTCATGTCCTGAGTGTGAAATTTCATCATGCTACTCAGAATAGCATACAATTTAAAATTTATGAATTATTTATTTATGGAATTTTCCATTTAATATTTTCGAATCACAGTTGACCACAGGTAGCTGAAACTGCAGAAAGAAGAACTGCAGACAAGGGAGGACTATTATAGCTCAATTAATGAAATCTAAAACTCACCTTTATAATTATTGTCTTACTTTGATCAATTGAAGAATTCTTAGAACCTTATTCAAAAAAATCTTGCAGCAACTATTTCTGGAGCACAAGACTTATTTCTGAAGTAATTGTTTACTTTCAAATAACTTTTTTTCAAAATTCAAAGCTTTGCTGAAAACAATATTTAATATTCAGTATAATTTGTTTCTATGAATTTAAAAATGCCTTAAACTTTTAGGGATTCATGATTAAGCCCTTTGTAAGGACTCACATACCCTCTGGGGTTTTTGGCTCTAGATACATTCAATGACCTGATTTGCAAATACACAATCCTGCAAAGAGAATTCTAATCTTATGATTTTGTGAAGACTAATTATTTTGACAGCCTATTGGAAACTGAATATAAGCTAGAACCTGAGGACTAAAACTAGAAATCAGGGAAATGTATTCAATCTGGTATATCTGTAGGTTCTTGGTGAAATGTTTGGAATTCCTAACAGTTTAAGAAGTTCTGTGGTTTCTGAGCAGAGAACTATTTCTGAGGTAGAAGAGACATGTTTCCTTAAAAAACTCTTAAGGCTGGCTCATGTAAACAAATGTAGACCAATGCTCCTCATTCTCTAGCTCTTTTGTCTTTTGCTAGGAGCCAGAACAAAAAAGGATAAAGGGAAAGACTTTCCTGTAAGACACTTGTGGGATACTTCTTTTTCCATTGCTCCTTCTTGTGGTTAATCTTTTTCATCAACGCTCAATACCAAATTGGAAAGGAGTATGAAGATGTAAGAACCAACATTGAGATCTACATGCTTAGGCATAGCGGGATTACAAATATAACTTGCAGCGTACCATGGATCTGCAAAAAAAACGTACTGTTCTTTATTGTGTCTATGGTTTGTTCAGCCACTTCACAAACCCTCAAGCCCTGATTAATTGGGAAAAGTAACCATCTAATCTGGTTTAAGGTATTCTTTGGTCCAATAATTTAAATAATCCCTCTCAGCTAAAACTGCTCATTCATGTAGCTTCCCTCTGATCCTGGTTCTTTCTCTCTAAAATAGTGCTCAGGCATATGGAAGTAGACAATTCAAGAGGGAAGCTTGAGGGTAGAAATAAATTGGTTTCACTAGATCTACATGCTGTCCTTTGGCTTCTCTGGTCCTTGGGCAAAGTCCCTGTCCACCTATGTGGTCAGTGACCATACTGCTGGCCTCTGATATGAAATGGAAGTCTGTTTGTTGGGATCTGGGGTCCATTCTTTTGGCTCAGGCAATGCTCCCAGGTACCCTACCTGGCTGACCACTCTCATCTTGGATTCCACTGGCACTACATTCCTGCACTCCTCCCTGAAGTCATGTTATACTTCTCATTCTGTCTCATTAAACAGTCAGACCCTGCCACAAAGCCATCTCACCCTCATTAGATGACTTCCTGCTAGAATTTCTGCTGCCAGACTCTCAGCCCTAACTATGTCACAATATAATCAAAAATGTCTCAGGAAAGCTAAAAGTCAGATATCCTTTGCCTGCTCACACCACACTGTACCACCAGATGTACGGTAGTGTGGATAAATGTTATCAAGTAGCAAAGGCACTTAGCCTTCCCCCAAAATCCTAAATAGGAAGCTAGCAGATAGAAGATCAACTCCATTATCAGAGATGACTTCAATTCTCAGACACTCACCTGATTACATTGTTCTCTCTCCATTGCTCACTTTCCATTCCACAAATCCATCCCCCTGGGCATGAAAAAAAGTGAGTTTTTCTTTATTTCTCCTACCTTATATTTTCCTTCAACTGAGAAGCAAAAATTCTTGACTTTCTTATCACAGGCTGAAAGCATGACCTCTATCTACCGTGGGAAAACTATATGACAATGAGTCCTTCAGATTTGGCTGACCATGTAATAAGAGGAAGAACAAAAAATTTAGAAAATCTCTCTCAGTTTAATAGCTTAAATTATTACACGGATGTTGAAAAGCATCTTTCCAAACAGAATGTTTTTACTTGAATGCTTAATTTACTACTTTACCAGAGCAGAAAATAGCCTAAATCTCTCATACCTACCCCACTTTCAGGTTCCTCCTCTTCTCCACGGCTTCTGACTCTGCTTTTCTAAGGAAACAAATTGTATCTCAATGAAACTTTGCCCCCTTTTTTTCTTCTTTTTTCCAGAATATAAGTGTTTTAAAAACAAATCGCTTTATTTCATGCAAAGCAATTTAAAAATGATTATTAATGAAGAAGAAGAAAATGTGGTACATAAACCATTATCCTCTACTCTTTGGTAAAATAAGTAAAAACATCACTAAAAGGGTAAGTCTACCTATTAAGCAAGCATGTGACGAGGCATAATAACAAAATTGTAGTCAGAAAAAAGTAGAAAGAACTGGAACTCAGTGTGTGTTCATCATAAGGAAGAGTCATAAAGGACCATGGAAATAAGAAGAGGAGGAAACAAAACCTCTAATTTTATATAGATTAACATATTGAGGTCCAGAAAGATCAAATGAATTGCCCAAAATCATATACCATATGTTTAAAGAGATGGGACTGGACCCAGTTCTACTGACTCTTGGTCACCTCTGTCATAATGGAAGAAAATTATCCCTCAGGACTTTACTTCTGCTGAAAAGAAATTCAGTCAAGATTCTGTAACTTCTTCTCATGGGACCAGAGTTCCACCTCACCCTCTGTGGTTCTCTGATATCTTGTCCAGGTTCTCAACATTCAACGTTAGTCATGGAGCTGAAAATTGTATACTCTTGATCAAATTATTTAACTTCTCTGAACTTCAGTTTTTATGTTTTTAAATAGTATTAATGATATGCATCTTGCCAATGAGGATTACAGAAATATGTATATAAAAGATAACATTAATTTTCTATCTAACACCCATTTCCCCTTGTTCCACACTAACAAAACCCCAATCTTGTGAAGAGCAGCCATGTTCTCATCCCAATGGCTTATGATTGGTTTAAACAAAGCAAGACAACATTTTCCTCCATTTCTCAGCCTCCCTTAAGTTAGTGGTGACCCTGTAACCCAGTTCTGGCCAATGTGACATTAAAAAAAATCCGTGTTGAGAAGGTGTGACACAGGGAAGTTTTTGATTTTTTGATGAGGAAAGAAAAATGATTGTGGCTGTTCTTTTCCCTTCCTGCCTGCCTTGAACACAGACACGGTGTCTAGGCCTACAGAAGCTATATTACAGTCATGAAATAACAAACATGATAGAAACACTACGATAATTGCAGAGACATTGGCAGGAACTTTCCTGAGAGGCTGACATAATGGCAGCAACTGCCTACCATCGGATTTCTTGAATAAAAATATGTAAAAATAAAACACTACTTACTAAAGTTTTCTGCTCCTTTCAAATGAGTAATTTTCTAAATCAAACAAGAATCTCACATAGTATCAGGCACATAGCAACATTTAGTTCTTCATTCTTTCATTTAACAAAAATTTATTTAATGGCTATTAAGTGCTAGGCACTTAGTTAACATAAAAGATATAGCAATAAATAAGACTACCAAGATGATTGCTCTTATGAAATTTACATTCTAGTGGTAAAAGTCATGTAATAAACATATCAACAAAATTTCTTATAATGATACATACAGTGACAGAAAAACAAGGTAATATGATAAATGTGAGTTGGGGTAGGGTGGAGACAGGGAGTGAGGTGGAAATGCACTTTAGAGGCACTGAGACTTGAATGATGAGATAAGACATTAATGTAGGGGGTCAGTAAAATGGTGGCGTAGGGGTGATCTCCTGACTCTCTGCTCCTAGAGTGGGAGGTGAAGAACACGGACACCCACATGCGAGTGAGGCGCTCTCCCACAGGATCAGCTTCATGAATCTACAGAGAAGCAGCGAGGGACAAGCAGTGCTGCAGAAAAAATAAGGTGAACTGGAGAAGCACCTGCAAATACCGGAGAGTGCAGGACAAAGGGGAAGTGCAGCGCCGGACAGCCACGCCCTGCGATGGGCTGGTCCGGGCAGTGAGATCTGACTCACAGGAAGACGACTCTTCCTTTACCAAATCCCACTCCCACGCAGGCAGGGAAGTGCCGGAAGTCAGTGCTAAGTGGTAGCACAGGCCTACAAGCGGTGGGGAGCCGAAACAGGAGCGGGGTCCATTTTGTATTCTCCGGATTGCGTCGCTGGGTCAGCATCGGAGGGGAGGGACTGGCCCAAGGGGGCGCTCCCCAGATCGGAAGCTGCCCAAGCCCACAGGGGAGAGTTTGGAGGGAGCTTCTTGCCACAGGACACCGCCAGGACTAGATCGCGGGAGGGGAACTCCATAAAAGAGGCTCTGCACATGGAAATCACTGAAAGTTCAGGGGGCACTGGGAGGAACACAGCACAGAATCCTCCCGCGGATCTGTCCAGAGTCGCTGTGTGTGGGGGGGGGTGGGCGACGAGCTCAGCGGGCGGCTCTGGGAGGCAGCTCTGGGAGTCGACAATGGCAGACCCTGGCTCCGGATGCCCTTCCAGTGCAGTTAGCTTCAGGGCTGACTAGCAGTGGGTGGGCAGCCGCAATTCAGGGAACCCAAAGCCTGCGACCACGGGGACTTGTTGCCCGGGCATCTGCCTGAGTCATAGCCACTGCCTCTGCGGCAGAGCTGGTCGCACCCTACAAGGAGAAGAGGAGCTCGCGCAGCCACTTTTTCTCCCAAATCTGCAGTCAGTCTGTTCCAGCCGTGGACTCAAGCTCCGCCTCTGAAAGGGTGGAAAAGGGAGAAAGATCGATATTTCTGCCGAGTTTCCAGGCAGTCTCCGGCGGCGCTGTCCGCAAAGGTGACGGGGAACTGAGGGTTAACTGAGGGAAACCACTTATAGAACTGTAATCCGGGACACATAAGCACCCCCAGTGCCAGGCGACTCGACCCCCGCCCCAACGCACTGCGCTAAAGGGCCGCCCTCTGCCACTAGGCGGAGTTAAGGGGCCCTTTTTTTTTTTTTTTAATTTTTTGTAGCACTGTGATCCGAGATGACATAACCAGTCCCTGCAACATAACCAGCCCCTCTGCCGGGCGACTCGACCCCTCCCCACGCATTGCACCAAAGGGCCTGCCTCTGCCTCCAGGCGGAGTAAAGGGGTCGTTTTTTGTGTTTTGTTTCTTTTTCTTTTTCTATATACATATTTCTCTTAATTCTTACTCTTTATTTTTTTTTGTATATATATATATATATATATATATATATATATACACATTTTACTTCTTTCCTTCTCTTTCCTTTCTTCTTCCTTTTTGCTCTTTTTCTGCGAGTGTGTATATGTGTGGGTGTATATCTGAAACCCACGACTGCAGGAGCCCGATTGTTGAATCTCCACAGCGGGGCTATTTTGCACTGAAGAGACAACACGCACCCCTAAGAGTGTCTAGTGACCAAGGAAGCTGCTCTTCAAGCTGAGACATGTAGTCACCTCTCTGGTGCGACTTCGTAGCTAGAACTGCCAGCCAAATGGACAGACTCCACTATGGGAAGGGCCGAGTAGGGAGTGAAGGAGGCTGTTTTCCCAGTGGGGTCCTGTAGCCTCATTCTCACAGTGACTTGGTAATCAGCGCCTCCTCCCAAAAAATTAGTTCCCCACCCTTGGTAGTGCGGAGGAACAAGGGAAGCTGTTCTCTGGACTGTGACCCTGTAGGGGTGGTGGATGACCCTTGACTACAATCTGACCACTGATATTGCATACCAAAGGGACTGACCCCACATCTGCTGGGGTGGAATAGCAGGACAGGCTGCTTTCTGGTCTGAGTCCCTCAGGGGCCTTAGGCAGGGCTTCTCTAGCAGCCCTGAAGTGTGTACTTCTTACCAGCTAGTCAACCCTGCCCTTGAAGGGGTGGAATAATGAGGGTCGCCAATTCCTGAGCTGAGATGCCAGGTAGCCCCAGGAAGTGCCCTTCCCCCAGTCTGGGGGGTTATCTACCCCTCTGGCAGGTGAAAACCCACCCTCGGAGGAGGAAAGAAACAAGAGAAGATGTTTTTCAGGCCAGGCCTTGTGACAGTGTCAGCCAACGCCACTCCCACATCCCTCCAGGACAGAGCCCACCCCTGAAGGTAGGGAGAAAGGAGAAAAAATACTTTCCCCATAGGACTACTCTGAATCTGTATGACCTTGGATCTAAGCAAAAGGGGACAGTTTGTTGACGTGATACAGCTGATCGGTTTTGAACACCTGACAAGAACATAACACAAAGGCTTGCACTTGGTGCCCAGGCTGTTGTCATCTTAGGGGCTAGGGGTCTGGGAAGGAAAATCTCAACCAGAGTCCTTAGCAATTGCACCAATTGACACACCCATTAGGAATTCCTCCACAAGAGTGCCTAATGAGCCCTGAATAACATATTAGCAGCTCTCTCCTTGCTACAGAACAAGCAATTTCTGAAGTATACTGCCTCAGGTACGCTGATTCCTGCTGCTCTTCTCATCACATCTTAAGTGATAACAAGGCTCAAGTAGCCCCTGGAAGTGGTAAAACATTTCCCAAAGACTCAGGCTTTTGTATGTCCCATTTGGGATTTTAGAGCTTAATTCAAAGGTTCTGGAATACCTTGACAACTGACTCCTCCATGCAAAATTCAAGCAACAAAAGAGA
>CAUYSK010063677.1:0-17577 GCA_963575035.1 Avahi laniger | reverse complement strand
CCTAACCATTGAAGAATGGGTTACAATTTATTTGAAAAAGGTCCATATATTCAAGGGATGTGATTGAACAATGGTCTTAATACTTTTTCATCTATAACTTGCAGTTGGTCTCACTCTAC
Organism: Avahi laniger; assembly: GCA_963575035.1. Taxonomy (NCBI): domain Eukaryota; kingdom Metazoa; phylum Chordata; class Mammalia; order Primates; family Indriidae; genus Avahi; species Avahi laniger. The sequence goes on along the minus strand of CAUYSK010063677.1, from coordinate 17,458 downwards.
AGGAAGGTCCCTTACAATTTGTATGAAATAAAAATAAATTTCACGTTTTTGGCTGTGGAATTTTCTATAAAAAGTTTCTATATTCATAATACCTTCTCTGTTTAAAATAAATCATCTAATTTGTAAATTTCAAATGTCTACTGCTATTTAGTATAGTTTCATAAAGCAGAAACCATTTCAGTACAAATTTTAAATAATGTGTTTAATTGCCCTGCTAAACTTATTCAATACTAGAGCTTTTAAGAGATCACTTATGGTGAAAAGATTTTCCTTTATTTGTACCCTGAACTTAAAAGTTGACCTCATAGTAGTATCTTTTCTTACTGACCTTCAGGCAGTATTGTGACACTCTCTTAATACCATTTTTGAGTTCCAGAGTAGAAGGGGGCTGAGGGTTGGGAGAATATTGATGCAATTTCTGTTAGAGGGTTTGGACTGTAATTGTGATTAATAACAGTTGCTTTCACTATCTGGAAACAGACAGGCTGGTGTGTCTGCCTACAATCATGCTGTGATAAATGGAGCTATTTTAACTCGGTTTTGTGTATCAGAGAAAACAGATGTAGTCTGGAACTGGAAGCTATAGGAAATATAAAGCCTACTTAACTTAATCTTCATGGTGCTTGTTTTTGTAAGTGACGAGCTGGTCAGTTTAAACAGCAGAGTTCATGTCAGCCATGTTTTTAATTTCAATTTATGACTTAAGTTTTTAAGTTGTTCATTTACTAAAATTATACCTAAGTTCTTGTCAGGAAGTAAAAAACCTTGATTAAATATAACAACAGTCTTAGTTTATATATTGGTATCTTTACCTAACCAAAATTATTTCCTATTATAATCATGGGGCAGCTGCTCTTAGCTTTTTTGTGGTTTTAACAGAACCCAATAGTATCAGACACATTAAAAGTAAAATACGACTTGAAAGAAGCTGAGCAAAAGATCAAGTTTGGGGCTGTTTGTTAACCTGTAGTGTGAAATAAAAGGCATACACATTGGAAAGGAAGAAATAAAACTGTCCTTATCTGTAGATGACATGATTGACTATGTAGAAAATCCCAAAGAATCTATAAAAACAGTCAGCAAGATTGCAGGATACAATCACACACAAAACAATTGCATTTCTATATATTAACAGTAAACATATAGAAACCCCAAAATTTAAAATATAATACCATTTGCAGTTGCTTCGAGGAAAATGAAATAAGCATAAATCTAATAAAATATATATAGGATCTGTATTCTGGAAATTACAGAAGCTGATGAAAGAAATCAAAGAAGACCTAAGTAAATGAAGACATTCATTATTCATGGGTAGATGGAGAACTCAACATAGTAAAGGTGTCAGTTCTTTTCAAATTTATCTATGTGTTTAATGCATTCCCTATCAAAATTTCAGCAAGATTTTTTTGTAGATACAGAAAATATTATTCTAAAATATATATGTTAAGGCAAAAGAACTAGCTAGCTAAAAAAATTTTGAAGAAAAGAAGAATAAACTGAGAGCAATCAATCTACTTGACTTCAAGACTTACAGTATTGTTACAGTAATCAAGACTTTGTGGTATTGCAGGAAGACACATAGATCAATGGAACAGAAAAGAGAACCCAGAAATAGACCCACGCAAATGTATCCAGTTGATTTTGACAAAAGTACAAAAGCAATCCAATTGAGGAAGCATAGCTTTTTCAACAAATGGTGCTAGACAAATTGGATGTCCATAGGCAATAAATAAATAAATAAATCCTGCCCTAAACCTCACACTTACACAAAACTATAAAACTTTTAGAAAAAAGCATAGGAGAACATCTTCAGGGTCTAGAGTTAGGCAAAGGCAAAAAGTTCTTAGACTAGGCACTAAAAGCATAATTCATAAAAGAAAAAATTGATAAATAGGATTTCATCAAAATGAAAAATTTTACTCTGTGAAGGATTCCATTAGGAGGATGAAAAGATACATTACAGAGTGGGAGAAAACGTGTGCAAACCACATATCCAATAAAAGACATATCTATTATATATAAAGAATACTCAAAGCTCAATAGTGAAAAGCAAGCAGTTTAATTAGAAAATGGGCAAAAGATAGGAACAAAAATTTGACAGAAGAAAATGTAGATAGCAGATAATCACATGCAAAGATATGATCATTAGCCATTAGGGAAATGCGAAGTAAAACCACAAGAGATATCACTGCACACCTGTCGGATGGCTAAAATAAAAAACAGTGACAATATTAAATTCTGAAAAGGATGTGGAGAAACTGAATTACTCTTACATTGCTGGCTGGAGTGTATAGCCATTCTGGAAAACACTTGGGCAGTTTCTTTTTTTTCTTTCTTTTTTTTTTTTTGAGACAGAGTCTCACTGTGTTGCCTGGGCTAGAGTGCCGTGGCGTCATCCTAGCTCACAGCAACCTCAAACTCCTGGGCTCAAACGATCCTTCTGCCTCAGCCTCCCGAGTAGCTGGGACTACAGCCATACGCCACCATGCCCGGCTAATTTTTTCTATATATTTTTAGTTGTCAGATTAATTTCTTTCCATTTTTAGTAGAGACGGGATCTCGCTCTTGCTTAGGCTGGTTTCGAATTCCTGAGCTCAAACAATCCGCCAGCCTCGGCCTCCCAGTGCTAGGATTACAGGCGTGAGCCACCGCGCTTGGGCAGTTTCTTAAAAAATCAAACATGTAACTACTACTCAACCTAGCAAATGCACCCTGGAGCATTTGTAACACAGAAATGGAAACTTATGTTCACATAAATACCTGTATATGAATATTCATAGCTGCTTTATTCATACTAGCCCTAAACTAGAAACAGCACAGATGTCCTTTAGCTGGTGAATGGCTAAACAAACTGGTATATCCATTCCATGGGATACTATTCAGTAATAAAAAGAAACAAACTATGGATACATGAAACAAGTGGATGACTCTCCAGGGAATTATGTTGAGTAAATAAAGGCCAATCTCCGAAAGTTACATACTGTGTGATTCTATTTCTATAACATTTTGAAATGATGGAATTATAAAAATAAAGAACAGATTAGTGGTTTTGAGGAGTTAGGGCTGGAGAGGGCATGACTATAAACAGGCAACACAGGGATCCTTGCGGTGTTGGAATTATTCTATATCTTGATGGTTCAGTGTCAATTTCCTGTCAATTTTGGTAGCCATCAGATTGTATATAGTCTTTACAACACTGAAACATTATCAGATTACCATAAGATAGCAGAAAATTTGTTTTGCCCCTTTAATATTTTTAGTTTCTTTTTTGTGACTGGCCTTTTCTCACAAAACTTATAAGTTGATTATAATATTTTTCAACTGAAGTAATGTTGCAAATAGTTAGATTCTAAGAAGACTGTAAAAGCCAATTTAGCCTATAATTTAGCTGAACATTAAACTATTTCAGCTGTATCATAGGTTTAAACAGATTTGACAGCTGACAGAAAGTCTGTAGCAAGAATGTACTCATCCCGTCCCACCCGTGCAATTACAGATGCCAAGTCCAAGACAAAAAGGTTCAAGGACAACATTGTGTTTGCTATCTCTTACCATGTGTTATACCCGTAGTAGCTTCTAGTCTCAGGTGTAACACCAGGAGAGTATAGGTGGCTTGGATAATACTGCTTCTCTTTGGACCTCTAAAGAGTACTTTTTCTTCCCAGTAATTTTATGTCTAAGACTCTTACAAGTAAGATATTTGTTAATCTGAGAATGCTGGTACTATATTATTGTTACAAAATACTTAACTTTTTATAGTAAGGTTTATGTAATTAGCAAACACTTAATCCCAACAGATGTTTCCTAGTGTAAAATCTTTTAAAAGTGACTTGAGGTAAAATTTATTTCTAGTTTTCTTTAGCTGTGCTGTCTAATACAGAAGCTACTAGTCTACATGTGACTATTTAAATTTAAATTAATTAAAGTTAAATAAAATTTAAAATTCACTTTCATAGTTGCACTAACCACATTTCAAATGGTCTATATCCACATGTGGCTAGTGGCTACTTTATTAAACAGTACAGATACAGGATATTTCCACCATCATAGAATGTTCTATTGGTCAGTGCTGTGAAGCATTATTTTGTACAAGTTAAGCATCCCTAATCCAAAACCCAAAGTTCTTCAAAATGTGAAACTTTTTGAGCACCATTGTGATGCCACAAGTGGACAATTCCACATATGACCTCATGTAACAGGTCACAGTCAAAACACAGCCAAAACTTTGTTTCATGCATACAGTTATTAAAAATATTGTATAAAATTTCCTTCTGGCTATGTGTAGAAGGTATATATGAAACATAAATGAATTTCATGTTTAGATGAAAGATATTATGTATATGCAAATATTACAAAATCCAAAAAAATCCTGTATCTGAAACACTTCTGGTCCTGAGCATTTCAGATAAGGGATACTCAGCCTGTATATGTTTTCACCCATTGAGTAGAAAAACAACCCCCAAAATATGACTTAAAACTTTTCTTCAGTGGATGTTACATTCAAATTGTTAGATATTAACTTTTAAAATAAAGTATTAATAGCATTTGTCATTAATGGTTGATGTTCTCACAGTGTGACTTCTGTCTACTAGTTTTCCCAGAATTTCTCTCAATTTAGTTGGTAACCTGAAATTTAGAGCAAGGTCACCTTGCAAATGGCAATAAGCCATTTGCTGTTAATCCAGTTGGTTGTAGCAGTGAATGTATGTTGCCTTTATGGAAATGTTTGGGCTGCTAAGAGATAGATACTTGGAAGCATACAGACAACAGGATTTCTCATTCTTAGCACTGTTAACTCTTTTGGCCAGATAATTCTTTGTTGTGGGTGGCTGTTCTGTGTGTTATAGAATGTTTAGCTGCATTCCTGGCTTCTACCCAGTTCATGACAACGAAAAATATCTCTAGATATTGCTAAATGTCCCCTGGCTGGGGGTGGGGAGGAAGCAATATCACCCCAGTTTAGAACCACCGTTACAGTCCAAAGAATCCTAGAGATTTTGAAGGAAATGAACATTTGAGGTTCTCAGACATACCTTTTCCTGTCTTACCTACTGTAGAATAGCTTGAAATATATCCAAGAAATAATATCGGATATAGGGAATGCAAGGCAAATACAACCAACTGAAATTAAGAAAACCCAAATTGCTTTCCCTAGATATTTGAATCCCTGCCTCTTATCTAAAATGGCTTATAGGTAACTATAGTTCAATAGTTACTTTTTATTTCGATTAACATTTTTTGACTTCTTACTGTGTGGCATGTACTGTTACGCATTAGGACTACAAAGAGGAATAAAACATGAGCCTAGTCTCCAAGGAGTGTATGATGATTTCTGTCCTTTTCTACCCTTATCTAGCTCATGTTATTTGACGTGTTCACTTGCTTTGGTCACTGTCGTATGGGTATTGATTGCTACTTGTAGTTTAAATTTCAAGTATGTCAAGACATTTTTTGTGGACCTAACTGTAGAATTAGCACTTGATTGTGGTTCTGAAGACAAGTTGAATCCAGCTCTTGCGATCTGTTATCATCCTAATAATTCAAACTTTTTTTCTGTTTCATGATCTCTAGAGACCTATTCAAGGGTCTATAAGCACTTAGAGCTATTATGTAAGCTGTACAGATGAAGTCTTAACATGAGGAAAACTGATATTTTAAATACTGACAATAAGAAAAATCTTACGATACTAGCATATTTAAATTGCTTTATTAAAGTGTGTGGTATCTATGGATTTATCATCATGATATCAGAATTTTCATTAGTAGAAAATAAGTGAGATGACTTAATAAAGAATCAAATATGATTTTTAGTATCCACTGAGCATTAAATTTATCCTTTATGGAATCTTGATTAGTCATAGTCCCATCTCATACTTCCCTTAGCACATTAACTGCCATGTGGGTTGTATATAACTTGCACTAGTTTTGAGCCTGGGGCCTCATGAAGCATATGTAACTCACATGTCTCTTCACCTTGGGAGCTGTAAGTACTATTTTTCAAGTTGCATGTATAACTCACACACAGAAAACAATAAAAAATAATAAATTTTTCATTAAATTAGAAAGGATCATTTTATTTTCAAAGTTTTTATTCTGTTTTCCTAGTAAAACACCATCACCCCAAGGAAAAAAATTTGTTTCTAATGTGACAGTCAATGTGTTAAAGACTGGTTGTTAGCATCCGTAAATTAGAGGTTTGTTGGCTAACATTCAGCATATACCTCCACCAAAACCAACTAAACATATAAAAATGTGCTTTGTAGACAAACAAATAGACAACTAAATCCTCTTTGCAGGTTGAAATCCTCCTCTGAAAAAACATTATTATAGTCAGATCACCATGTAACTCAAAGAGTATAAATTTTCCATTGTTCTTCTCTATTCTCATCAATACCTAAGAAGTTCCAGAATGCCAGAACCTCATCTGGGAAGAGGTTGGGTACCCCTCTAGCACTAGTTGCTTACATAACCCACCCATAGTTTGATTAGATTAATTAAACATTGAAGTATGCAGTCAGTCCTCAGGTTACTCATGTAGCAGCTAAGTCTAGATTTTCTTTTTTTAAATCTGACCTACAAAATAGTGCTAAAGAGGTATCTAGGATACTCAAACTAGAACTTTCAAAATATAGTTACAATAATGGTTAGGTGCTTTTTACTTTGGCTAAACTCTACTTCTGAGCTTTAGCTTTAGTGATCTAAATGTATGGCCCATTTCATAATTTTTTCTTTTTGATAAGTCTATAATCTTTTTGACCTTATAATCCATGATTCGTAAAGTTAAAACTTATCTAGCCAAAGAGACCTCTGAGACTAGCAGACCCCAGATTTAGTGCTTTGGAGTTGGGACTATTTAGTAGTTTCTGCCAAGTCTTTAGTCGCTTAAACCGCAAAGAGTACTTCAGATAATTTTTGGTGGCTAGGCCTGCCTCCACATTTTCCACACACAATATCACCCCCCTCTACTCCTTGCATACATGTATATTCAGTCTTTTATGCTGTTGATCATACCACAAAATGCATTCTTTCTTGAATCTGTTAGCATCCAAAGGGAGAATGTCGAGTCTATGATTTCAAAGACTATCCCTGAAAGCTTCCATTTTCTTTGTTCCAAAAGTAAATTTTTAAAAATGTACTATACATTGTGGAAGAACACAAAAAACTTGTTTTTTCCAATCTTGTGTATACATTATTAGAAACTGTAGAAAAGGTGAACTCCATTTTTATTTTAAGCAGAACAAGAATCCCCTCTTCCTCAATTACTTTTCTATAATGTTCAGTATTTGACTCATCTTTTTTGTATCTTGTAAAATACATCTAGACTCTTAAATACCTGGCATAAGAACTTAAGGCATTATATATTTAGGATAATAGCGAATTGTGGAATACAGGATCCCTATCTTGTTTTCAAAGATGGTGAACTTGGCTTTTCATGTCTGTAGTGTTGACTCTCAGGCTAGATTTATAATTCTAGAGAATCAGAAGTCAAAAGGATGTAGTTGGGTGAGTAGCTGTGAATACCCTATATCAGATTATTCAGGTCGAGAAAGAAGACTAAACTTCTTGTGGTATGAATGTGCACATATGCCTTTTCAGTGGATAAATGTCATATACAAGGTAAATTGAAATAGTCTTAGGCCAAAAAATAGTCTTATTTGCTATCTTTATTCATTGTCCACTTCTTTAATATGGTGTGCTACATGAAGGACAGAGTATCATTTCTTCCCTTTCTGAAAATGAGCTCTACAGATGTTTAAAGAGCTACTATATAGTTGTGTACTCATGTGTGTTACAAGTGTATAGATCAGTATAGTTAGCTAATTTTTGAATGCCTACTGATACAAATAAGGATTGTACAAAGGCATTATTGATGTTTAGCTCTGGAATATAAATCTTGTACTTTGAAGTGTGTTCCTTCTCCAGGATTAAGGCCTGTAGTATTTTGTCGTTGTTTTAATTTATTGATGCACATCAGGCAGCCACAGAACGTTCTCCCAAACCTTAAGAAGACTATTTCCAATAATTGTCTTGCTGTTAAGGCACATCGAACATTTTAACTTAGAGTGTTTTCTATTTGTACGGTTATCTTGCAATGTAATTGACTTAAATTGTTAAGGAAACCCAAAAATTTCTAGTCACTTTAATCATATAAGCCATGATTTCTAACAGCAATTCAAATTCTGTTGTCAATGGCAGAAGCTCACAGACCTCTTCCACCAAGGGGTTAAATTCTTTCATCAGATATGTTTATAAGGGGCCACAGCTTTGTTGACTGTACTGCCTTTTTTTTTTTTACTTTCTAGTTCACTAATCAAATGTATGTTAGATTGATTATTGTAAAAGTATAAACCATAGAAAATTTGACAAGATAGATGTGTAAATTATCCTTCTGACAGAACTAATGATGCACTCCAAGCACCTTCTGTTTTCCAGCTTTGGTGAGCGACTTCATTAAATATGCAATGGCTGTTGGGTGGCTTCTCAGACGATGGTTCAGTTCCCTTGTGGAATTGCATTATTACTAGAGGTGTAAAACCAGGCAGACAAGCTAGTTGTTGGGCATCCTGCTGAGGTTCTAATGTGCTCCATCTTGTTGGAGCAGTTGTTTGCAGTCTTTTCAGGACAATTACATCCATAACCACAGGACACATTCAGTGAAACTATATTACAGATAACAGTAGAGACTGGCATTGACTGCTCTTCACCCCTTGAGCTGCTTAAGTGTGGGTAGCTTATAGTAATATAGTAATGCCACTTTTACCACTCACAAAACAGTTGCTTTTTTTTTTTTTTTTAGTCTTGTGTAGCACATCTGGAAATAACTGATTTTTAACTTTTTTTAAATGCTTAAAATGACAGAGTATTAGAGGTGAAGAGACTTTATAGATGCTAATCTGTTTGCAGTTGAGAAAACTGAGGCTGAAACATAATTGTGGGTTATCCCTTAGGGAGATAGTAGAAAGTCCTGGTAGAACATCTTTTAGGTAGTAGAGATTGCATGAATAGGAATTTTTACTGTGTAACTTTTAGTTTTAGGAGCTGTCTTAAACAAAATTTTTCATTTTAAGATTTTTTTCCTGCTGAACCTCATTCCCCCTCCCACCTTAACACCAGCAGTGCTTTTTGTTTCAAAAAGCCAAGCAAAAATATCTTGCTTCCTGAGGGTATTATGCAATTTATTATTTTGATGACAATTTGATGGTTTCTTGGAGACCTGGACGCAAAAGATGGTTTGAGTTGAGCTTAAAATGGTATTTAAGATTTCTAAAAGGCAGATGCTATGATGTGTCACTATAGCCTGATAAATGGGAGTGTGTTTTAGAATGACAGGTTGAATACTTTTAATGAAAGAAGGTTTCCCATTTCAGTTGGCCAATTAAATCACTGTTGATGACTTTGGATCATTAATGAACATTTGTGAAAAATGACCATTTGAATTCAATTATTATAATAATGTGTTTTTTGGAGAAGCACTGACCACAAATAACCCTAACTATAAATTGAAAGATTTATCCATTTTGCCACAGATAAGTCAGCATATTGCTTTGCTTTTTAATGCCAAAACAAATTGACATTTCACAATTCTTTTACAGGTTAAGTACATACTCTTTCTTACAAAAGTTCTACTTAGAAAAAGTTATGTTTTTCATTGAGTGCCTTTTAAAACATAATTTATACTGCTAACCATTATGTTACTTCATTATTCTCAGACAAATTAGCAAGACCTAGAAACAAAGACGGGGAACTTTATACAGTATGTAAAAGCAAAAGATTTAGTTTAAGATGGATTAGGTATTTGATTTATTTAGTGCCTAAACAAACCCTTCAAATCTCAAAAAACAGTAGGAAAAAGTGGCCATTATTTGAGAACATGCAAATTTTAAAACTGCGAAGAGAAAATGTAAATGGAAAACTTTATAACCAGATTTTTTTCTTAAGCCTATTAAAGGTTCAGCTTTTATTTTTTTTAAAGCTTTTGTGCTTCTTAAAATATCTTAAAGATATATAGCCTGTCATTTTCGTTAAGTATACACAACAAATTCATCTCGATATGTTTTTCTTTAGTTAAACTTCATTTTCTCTGAAACTTTGGTGTATTTTGATAGTTAAGATGGGTGGGTTCTTTTGAAATGCATGTTTTTCTCATCTTGTTATTTGTAAAATGGGCTGTAATCTCACTCCAAGCTTCCTTCAATCTCCATTTCATAGTTTACAGAGAAAGGAGACACCGTGGAGCACAGACTTCCCCTGGGAATGCATTGGGCTTAATGAGCTTGATAGTCTGGTGGGCTCAATAAATCAAATAAAGCAAAACATTTCTCATTTTTGAATAAAAGCATTTATCACACAGTGTTTGTTCACTCGTGGTCACAAGATTGATTGGTTCCCAGCATCATAGTGTATATTGAAGCATTTTTGATTTTGTTTTTCCAGTGGGCAAGTTACGGAAGCAATGGCTAAAGGAAAGTATCTCTGATGTCGGCTTTGGGATGCTGAAGTCTGTCAAGGAATATGTGGACCCCAATAACATCTTTGGAAACAGAAACCTTTTCTAAATCCATTAGTATCGTTCAAAAAAATGTCACTTTTTCTTTAAAAGTCTTCAACTATGGTTATGCCAGTAATCAAATATATCATGGACTATATTTCGGCTACATTTGTTTGTTGATTTAAAATAAGTTTGTTTTCATTCTGTAGTTTGTTTTGTTTCTACATCTATGGATTGACAGATGGTATTCCTAAATCTCTCTCATTGTAGGTGCATCAGTTTATAGCCAACTGGTTGTCATTTCAAATTTTAGTCAAGCAGCTCCAGGCTGCCAGTTATTTCAGAGGAAGATGCTGCCAGCTGTTTTGTACTGATGCTTCCTCCTGGGAACAAAAGCAGATTTTGGTGTCATCTATTGCTCATCTAGCTTCTTTTTAAAAGAATGTTTCTGGGGAGCAGGTATCTAGGGAAGGAGATTCCCCTGAGGAATGGCAAATGTGTGTGTTTATTAAGAGTATATTCTAATGTGAGTAGGCCATTAAGGGATATATTCATGAAAGAATATAGGCAATCTGTTACTTAGAATGGTTTCGGTTCTGTAAGGTGCTTGGCCTACATTTTGCTTTGAAATTACTATACAGATATAAAACCTTAAATCATCAGCATACAAATTATTCTGTTAGGGGACGTGTTTTTCTCTATGTTTCTATTTCTTCTGAGATTTGAGTTGTATTTTTATCACTGAGATAACCTATTGTTATAACCTAGTTCATTTATAATATGTTTTGTGAGAAAAGCTGACTTATCACTCCTTGTAAGTGAAGAACAGGTTTACCATGAAATGAATGCCTTTATTCTACTTAGAGTCCTAATGTTTCTGATTTCACATTCTTATTGCTGAGATGCAGAAGAAGCAGCTACAACAGGAGCAGAAGGAAGACTTCTTACACATAATGTCTCCCGTTGAAAGAATTGTTTGGCTAAGAAAACAGTCATTGTTTAGCTATTGAATTTGAAAGCCTCAACAGTTTCAATTACAAAAATCTTTTTTTAAAAAATTAACTCAAACAGCATGTAAATTTTCATATAAAAGTAAAGTGTCAATTTAGTTTTTAAATAATGGTTTAATGCCTTTTTTGAATTACTGGTTTAACCTAAATTTTAAAAAAATTTAATGTATTATTGCATATACCATAATCAAAACTTTGAAATATTCTATTTCTTAAATAATGAGAATATAATAATCACATTTAGCAAGCATTTTTACATTCAAATCTGGATATTAAAATAAGTGAAATGATTACTTTGAATCACTGTCTGTCAAGGTTCATGATTCACATTTTGAGATGGATTCTTTTCTTAATACCTAACTTTTGATAATTTTTTAAAATTAATATTTGATCAGATAATGTAAGTCAAAATGCAGACGATCCTTTTAAAGGACACACTGTCTCTCTATGTAGCAACAGCTCCAAAGTACTTTTGGGCAGTTTGATACCTTTTATATCTGAAGTAGCCTTAACCAGAAAAATGAAAATTTAAAATTGACAAAATGATATTTTTAAGACTTCAAAATGATAAATAATTTTTAACTATTAAAATTGGCCTCAAACTAATAAATGTAAATCTATTAGCAAATCAAAATTAAATATTAGTTTAACAACAAAACTAAATATTTATTTTTTAGAAGCTGCCTCTCTTCATTGGTGATTTGTTTTTAATTATAAAATTTTCAGCAGATCTTTGCTTGAAGCCCTTGATATTTGAAATAGTTGGACACTTGATGAAAAGGTTGCCTCTAGAATTATAAAAATCTTAACTTTATAAAATGCATCTATTCATCAAGGTAATTTCTCTAATTGGTGATCAGTATATAAAATTTAATAAGGTTCTAATATCTCACTGGAAGAATACACGTTTCTGAGTAATTTTTGTTTTGAAATAAAACAGATTCATAAGCAGATTCATTTCTTTGCATGTGATTGTTATACCATTCTCTCCCAGGGAGTTCAGATTTCAGCCACCTTGGAAAATCTGTATTTGATATTAGGAAACTATAAATGTATCACCTGATGTTATTGTGTTCACTATTCTACATGAACTTTAAGGAAATTAGTGATTTATGTCTTTGTTTTTCTTTTTCAATGTATGCAGTACTCCCCAACCTTGATTTTATAATGATGACGACATTTCGTAGTTGGAATCATTTCTACAGGGATCATTTTGAAACACAAGAACATTCATCAGTAGTGTTTTGCTCTGATACAGTACATGAGAAAGCTTTCCCTCCACCTTCACACACCCCCTCTGGGAGGAGCCTCAGTATAGACTTAGTGTCTGTGGAGGACTGAGTTCATGAATATGCACAGAAGCACTTAAACCATGCCTCTTATTTCTAAAGTATCTGAAAATGGCCTCGTTAAAGTTAAAGCCAGGAGAGCATTAGGTGAGGCTTCTTAACCCATTTTGAATAAGTTTATTTTAAATTTTAAAAGCCTAAATGTAGTCTATTTGGTTTTCAGTAATGTGTAACACTGACTTCTTTTTCTTAAATTGGTCATATTTGTAATATTTTACTCAAGTCTGATGATGTCACATTTGGAATGGGGTTTCAGTGAGAATGGAAACTTGCTGCTAGTGAGAAATAGCATTGAATACTAAAGACTCAATATGAACAGGCTTTATTGACCTTTAGGGAAACTGTTGCCTTAATGTTTGGTGCAATTTATAGTAGTGCGTAAGTGAATTTAGTCTTATGATAAGTGACTTGAGCTTTTTTTAGTTTTGTAAGAATCATGGAAGCCACATGTTTATTGTGCCCATCATTTTACTCAAAGAGAGAAGATTAGATTCTTTCCTCTTCTGAGGAATTAGGAATTTTCTTCCTAAAAGTGCTTACATGTTATACTACTATTACTTAACGGTTGTTTATGAAGCTAGAAGCCTTCTAGTGTGCATAGTTGTGTATTTTGACAACAAAAGCTCAATAAAGGATGAGCTTCCATCAGTGTGTATATTATACCACATACAAATGGTTGCAAGGAAGCCTTTTTTTCCCCAGAATATTCTGTTGGTAACTGCTAAGTCCTAGTTGCATTTTTGAAAATGCCTTTCTGCATGTTGGCCCCCCAGCAATCTTCCTTTGTCATGTTCTTTCATAGCTACAACTCCTTAACTGTAGCTTATCAGAGATACTCTGTAGTCCCAAGCTGAATTGTGTTCCCATGGCTGTTCAAAATGGAGCTGGATTTGGTTGAGCTTCTATTCCATATAAATGTCAGAAAACAGTTATTTACTACAGATTGATTTGCAAACAGCATGTGCTGGTGCTGTAGAAAGCATATCTATATTTTAAGAAACACTGAGACAGGAATTAAGGATAGCTTTAATAACTCTTTGTTTACCACTTAATCTTTAGCAGCTTTGATTTTAATTAGAACTTAAGTCATGATGGGAGAAAAGTAGAAAATAACAAGTGCCAGTTTAGGATTGAAGAATCCAGAGTGTTTAACCTTTGGCTTTATGAGTTATGGAAGCTTGACCTTGCTCTAGGCTTCACGTTCCCAAATGAGCCATATGTCAATATATTCCTCAATTCTTACTAATTTCAGTTTCCTGAAAAGCAAACAATTTATACATTGATGCTAAAATCCAGAAAGTGTAAAAGGTTTTCTTAAACTGTTGAAATATAGTGTCTGATTTAAAGGATATAAGTTAAACTCAGCTTTCTGCTCCCTAAGCCAAACAGTGTTTGTCTTCAGTGTGAAATTTAACTGTAAAAACTACTTGTAATGTTAAGAGATTATAGAAACATATTGTTAATAAAATGGACCTGGGTCTAAGATTTATTTTTTTCTTCAAAGGGAGTGTGAAGCTGTTTATTCTTCTGTTTGCATATGGGTTTTTCTTTCAACTTTAGTTTTTCGTCTTCATATTTCCACTGATCTGAAAACAAATTTTTTCATAATTTTACTGATGTAGCATAATCAAGTGTAACCTAACTATGACTAAATCTCTTTGGATTTATTGCTGAGGATATTGTTAGCTAGGGTTTATTAATCTAATTATTTTTTAAATCAGATATATTTGTAGGAGGTGTTTAGTCTCCTGTGAACCTGAAGCAGTCACTTTTGAACCTTGGAAGGTCCTCAAAGAAGGAACACTCTTGTGCTCTTGTAACCACAGTTAATTCCTTAACAAACGAGTAAAGACCACTGATGTATAGAACACCCAAGCCAAAGAACCATCACAGAATTTCATAACTTTAGTTCTGAGAATATGAAAAAAGTTTTTTTTTCGTTCCCAAAGGAGATTGTATGTTTTTCCACAAGGAAGAAAAATCATACGTTAAGTATCAAGAACATTTTTTCAGAGACTTTGAATTCCAAATCCGAGAGTGAGAAAAGGAAAAAAAAATGTTTGAGGGTGGATTTCTAAGCAACATATATATTGTTAAGGTATCTTATTAGTTGGCAGTGTTTTTCATGAAAACCACACGCATCCTATAAAACATGTTTTTAACCCTTAAATTAATCTTGTTCACATATCCAAAAAGGACAGGAAATGCTTGTACTGGTATACAGTTTCTAGAAGTAGTTATTTTTTGAGCTACTTATTCAGTATCCCCAAAAGCTCACAGTGCCTTGTTGGGATTTTTGTTTTCCATGAAAAAGCCATTATTTAAAATGAGTGGGAGAGGATACATCTTCAAAGAGAGAGATCATTCAGCAATTCAAGGCTATTCCTCTTCAAGAACATGTCAGAATTTAAGTAGTTGTATGTAGAAACACTGATAATCCTTTCCACACTACTGGTTTGGATTATCTGTTCTAGCATATTTTACTAATTTTATGGTGGACCTGTACTCTGATATACATCTAATCAGTCAATGGGATTTGTATGTGCTTTTCATTCCTGCATTTTCATTCCTGCTGTCCCAACCTAGTAGCCCTAAGATACGGCTTGGTGAATGTGACACCAAGTCTTGAGACACTCACTACATGCTTTCGATGTTTGCTCACGCTGCTCCCTGAGGAGCAGAGCCTGTGAAGGAGGTTTCTATTTCTAATGTTGTGTCAGTCCTTTTTTGTGTGATGGTGCCTTCAGAATAATGAATATTTCTGTTCCTGGACAGTGATAAATCATATGAGAAATATGTGTAGGTTATATAATTTCTGTCCTTTTTAGCTAAGCCTGTGAAATATTTTGGCTCTGATACAACTTGACTTGAATAATATCTTATCCCGAGTCTTCCTCCAAGGCAGTACGTATTCCTGCCAGTACTGTAGTAATCTTTTGGGAACTACATGTGGGTAAGCACTCGTATGTAAGCCATTATACTGCTGTAACTAATGCATACAAACAGTTCTTCTCGTTACATTTATAGTCTAAAAGTGGATATGTAGTGGGAAGGAAAATTCCTGAGAGATTCCAGCATAGCTTTGTCAATTCAGACTGAGCCATACTGGCCCACAAGGGCTCAACACATAGCCTATCTACCGTGCATTCACTGTATGTTCAGATTCTCCTTTTATTGGTTTTCCTAGACTGTATTGTTCTATAAGTAAATGCCCATGTGTGATTTTTTTGATGTGCTGGGGAAAAATAAAACAATACCACAACCACTAATTGTTACAGAAATTTTTGTTTATTTCATGTTGATTTCATTTAACCTTTGTTGACAGCATCATGCTGTACTTAGAGAATACAAATAGGATACACTTTGTACACTAGTAACCTCTCTAGTAGTGAAGGACATGTGCACAGATACTGATTCTGTCCCTGCCCACGGCTCCTATGCTGGAGGGAAGGTTGTAGCGATCTAGGCTCTGAAATGACTGAAGGAAGGTCAGGCTTGTTGAACTCTGTCCTACATGATACACTTTGTTTCACTGGCTACGCTAGGATTTTAGCTCTTCCATTTAGTTAAAGAAAGCAATTTCCTACCTAGCTTACATAAATTCAGACTGCATGAACCTTAGAAATCATCCTGTCTTATTTCTACCCTGTATATAATTGCTCCCTAACCTTCCACATCCCCCACACCACAAACAGATAACCAGTCTTCCTGAACATTAGGTGTGACCAAATGGGAATTTACATCTTCTCCAGGAAGCCCTTTCCAACTTCTGAAATTGTTAGGTATTAAGTGGTTTTTTTCTTATTAGACTGAAATCTGTGTCCCTCTCACCATTAAGATACATTCTATCCAAACTTCTGCCTTCTGTAGTGAAAGAATTGTCCAATTGCTCTGTTGAAGGGGTGCTCTTTAGACATTTAAAGATCCATCTCATGTTCCCCCAAATTTTCTCCATCAACCTTTGTGCCTATCATTTCTAGACCTTTCACCATTCTAATCCTCTTCATATGTGCCCATATGATATTTTTGAAGTGAGGTGTCTAGCCCTGAAAAATGTTCCAGAGTAGTACCAATGCTTCCCCTATTCTAGTTAATAATAAATGCATTTTTGGTGGGCATTGCACTGTCAGCTCATACTGAAATTGAGTTTAACAAAGCTTGTCTATTCTGCATGTGACATTTTGACCACATCTCCCTGGAGGCTGATTTTTTTTTTTAAGGCACCATTACTTATATTTATCCTTACTAAAATTTGTATCTTACTGGATTTAGTTTCAGATTTTCAAATGGTAGGATCTTGACTCTTGCCCAGAATATTTTCTGTCCCATATAGCTTCAGGTCACTGGTAAAACTGAGACAAATACTGTCTGGATTCTTTTCCGAGTAATGATGGATAACTAGTACATATATATATATATCAAGGGCCTGCCTGATCCGTGGTTCTGATCTTTCATCCATGAAAGAGCATTTAGTATTCGGGCAGCTACACTTCCACTTAACACACTACTGTCCACCTCGTATTTTTACATTTTGTCCTCAAATCGGATTTTTATTCAATGAATCAACATTTATGCCAGCTAAACATTAAACAAGCAGTTATGTTTACATG
>CAUYSK010063671.1:0-29349 GCA_963575035.1 Avahi laniger | reverse complement strand
AAAAAAAATAAATGCAGGCACAGATGTGGAGAGAAAGGAACACTTACACACTGTTGGTGGCACTGCGAACTATTGCAACCTCTGTGAAAAATAGTATGGAGATTCATCCAAGAACTAAAAGTAGACATACCATTTTATCCTGCAATCCCACTGCTGGCTATTTACCCAAAGAGAAAAAAAGTCAATTTATCAAAAAGCCACTTGCACTCAAATATTTATTGCAGTACAATTCACAATCACAAAGATATGAAATCAGCCCAAATGCCCTTCAATTCATGAGTGGATTAATAAAATGTGATATATGTATACCATGGACATTAAAAAAATGAATTAATACGTTTTTTAACAATCTGGATGGAAATGGAGACCATTCTCCTTAGTGAACTATCACAAGAGTGGAAAAATAAACACCAGATGTACTCACTATTAAATTGGAACTAACTGAAAGGCATTCATGAGCACAGATGGAAGTAGAACTCAAGCAAGTGGGGCGGGGGAGGAGGGGACAGGTGAAATCAAACTGAATGGGTACAATGTACACTATTTGGGTGTTGGGCATGCTTATAACTTTGTCTCAAGTAGTTCAAAAGCAATCCACAGAACCAAGACATTTGCATCCCTATAATATTCTGAAATAAAAACAAATAAATAAACAGATAATTCATAAAAAAAGAAAATACTAATCATTTCTAAGTGTATGCAGAGATGCTCAATTTCACTCATAGAAGAAGTAAAAACAATAAAATACATTATTTTTTACATATCATAATGACAATACATAATAAAAATTTCTTAACATTGTTAAAGAGAATTTGGAGTAATAATCATTCTAGATTTGTTAGAAGTGATATAAATCAAAGGTCAGTTAGGCAATGTCTATCAAAATTTATAGTGTTCATACCATTTGACACAGAGATACTCTCCTAAATATCTTTTAATTCTAGAGATATATTCACACTTATGAACATGTTTATTATAACATTGTTTATATTAGTAAAATATTGGACACACTCTAAATGTATACCAATGGTGGGTAGTCTAATTCAATAAATAAAGGACTGCCACTGTTTAATAAAATATTATGCAACCATCAAAAAGAGTAAGGCTTCTCTTTCCACACTGATGTAGACAAATCACCCAGAAATATTAAGCGAAATGCAGTCTGAACAATGTGAATAATACACTGTCATTTGCGTGGAGGAGTGAGATAGGGAACTGATAGACATTGCTTTAACTGAGTCAGGAAGTCTCAAAACAAAGTCTCAAATGACCCTAAATAAATAAATGAAGTCTTTTGATTATCACTCTTGGTTAAATGAACTTCTATTATTTTACAGTGACCAGTGATTCTGTTTGATCAGGTGTTTTGAGCCTTTTGATATCTTTGACAAATGTCCTCAAATCAAATCAAAGCTATATCAAATATTGTTAACTAACCTTTGTGCTGTTAAGTTACAGGGCCTTGACTCATGGGTATCTAACACCAAACTCAAATTAACCAAAGTCCTGTTTTCAGATTTTCAGACCTGGGAAAAAACAACAAACAAAATAAACAACAATCAAAATAAACAATCAAAATGAAACAAAAGACCAGGCCTATGTTTAGAGACATTAGGACTCATTTAATAATTTTGCTGATATCTAAATTAATGTAAATTTTTACTGGATAATTTAAATGTTTAGCGTCCTGTAAGCTTTCTTTTCCTGTCATTTTCAGAACTAGACATGATGTATAAGCTTTTTATTCAAAACATGGTTGATTCTTTGAAGAGACCACAGGCTCAAATGATTATGTTTTGTACAAGATTCTCAACACTTATATGTTAATTTTTCAAACTTGCCTTTGGTATTTTTGTTTTGCTCTTATATTACTCGAAAGGTGTTAAAGCATTGATGGTGGCCAAGGTGCCTGTTTCCCAGGATATGACTATCAACAACTGGCAGTAGAACAAAGCACAGGTTGGAGATCTCACCTGTACATAATCCAACAGGGACAGGTCTAATAAAAAAAAAAATGCTGTGCCCCCCCCCACAGCTGTTAAGTTATAGGGAATCGTTAGTTGGGAATTTGTCTAGAATTAAACCTGTTTCTTATGAGTCCACACATAAGAGGGGTTGGCACAGAGGAGCTGGCATACTCCTGAGAGCCCACAGGGGACATCACATATGGGTTCAAGAGGCTGCCTCCCAAAGACAGCAAGAAAACTGGGTAACACCCTAATTTAAATGACTAACATGAGTGTGCTTACTTTTCTTTTCTCAGCCAAACTGCATTTTGCCTTAGTTGTTCACCATGTTTACATTATATTCCTGCCTCCCCTGGAAACAACCTTTTCTCTCCAACTTGGATATAAGAGAGTAACCACGCTGCATATTATCTGAATAGGGAGGGCTATGTGCTGTTGCAAACACATCTTGTTGCTTTTATATTAACTCTTCTGGCGAGGTTGAAACCAGGGTTAACAACATTTTTCAATGAGCCAAATGGCTTCGAAATCCCAGAAACACCTTGGCAGGTGATACATGGTACTTTATCAAGAAACATCTTCCATCCATTACCTGTTTTCTCCCATTGCTGGGCCCCACCATAATTATTTTTTTAGCTCCTTCTTTTTGTCCCTTGCTTGTTTAACCTTCTTATTAAATTTGTATCTTCTAGACTGCAAGAGTTGCATGCTAAGTGGTTGCTAATACAAGCTTCCCAAACTATCCCACCAGGCGATCCAGAACTATAAGTGTCCCGCTACTGGGTCCCTTACACCAGGTTTCTAAAGATTTTTACTTCTCCAATACTAGGCAGCCTATTCCCATAATATCAGCAGGAAGAAGCTATAGAAGACAGACCTCTATTCTTCTGTACTCTCTTAAGATTAGGGAGGAATATTATCCCTGAGAGGGGAACGAGGTGAGGAACTGGCAGGCACTGTTTAACTGAGGTCTCAAAACAAAGTCTTGAATGACCCTGATCAAAACAACATGGGGGCAGGAAAAGTTCCAACGGGTTATAACCAAGATGGTAGAGAAATTGACTACTTCTTGACCTTGCTGCCTCATTATACCCTTATTACTGTAAAAGTTTCTAAAGAACCCTCCTATTCCCATCATGCACCTGACACCATGACACTTTCAGTTGGTCAAAGGGAGGGTGTCACCCTAATTCTAAGAAAACACAGCCCCTTTCCAAGAAATAACATGAATATTTCTCCTCTTGTTTAGCCTATACTTAAATGATTGCTTAAATTAGAGAAGCTAAAGGAATCATGGGGCTGGTTCTCCTCCACAGGGAGAACTAGCCTCTACTACATCTGTGAAGTAGATTTTCTATACTTTCTGAATAAAATTCACTGTCACTTTACACTGTCAGCTCATTCCTGAGTTCTTTCTTGTGTGAAGCCAAGGACCCACTTGGACCTCCAGTGATTTTCAGCTTTAGGAATTACTTTCCTGTGGCAGAAGAAATAAAGAATATAAATATAATATGTATGGAAATGCAATGCAAGGCTTATATCTGGAAGAGTAACAAGAACTTGTAGCCATGGTGATCTCCAGGGCAAGAAACTGGGGAGTGGGAATCAAGAGTGGGAAGGGGGTGTGGTTTTTACTCTATGCAATTCCGTACTTCTGAATATTTTTACCATATGCATGGCTTGTTATTCACCCAAAAAGAAAATGGAAAGCCGGGAGGCAGGAATGGAGACAGGCTAGGGAGACAGGAAGGGAAGAAGGAAGAAATTTGTCAATAGTAGGAAAATTCTCAAAAACAAAGCCGTAAGTCCCTAATGGCAATAACATAAAAATAAATTTTGTTCCCTCTGGAAATCTTAAGTTTTCCTCAGCAAGCAATAACGAATGAGTGTTATTTTTTGAATTCCATCTCAGCCCCTGAGACTGCAGATTCTCAAGGGAGTGAGTATTAATCCCTTAGGCTCCAGCTATAAATTCCCTGATTAGAAGGAACCACACAGAAAGACCTTGGTGGGCAATCACCTTGCACCAGTTGTAGAAAGAATCCGAAGGCAATTCCTACACAAGTGAGAAAAAAAAGCAAATTCCATTTTCAAAATCAGCTGTGTATCATTGCAGTGTGTGCAGGAAGTGGCAAAGCAGAAGGGTGAGAGAACCAAAGTCCTAGTATGTTTCTCCCCAGGACCAGGAGGAATCATGTCTTCCTTGGTGATATGATGGAAATGAATTGAGGTATTTGAATTGGGTTGAGTGTTGCCTGGGAAGGGAAATGAATAAAAAAGTCATTGCATTAATCAATCACTTGATCAATTAATATTAATATTATATGTCTTTAATGTATTATTCATATGTATTATTAGGGCCATTTGATGAGCACCCATTTAATGCCTGCCCCTGTCCTGGGAAATTTAAGTAAATTTTCTCTCTTGAACCTCACATCACTTCAAAGCAGGTTCTACTACTTCTTCCTCTTTATTTTTTTTTCTTTTTATTTTGAAATACTTATAGATTCACAGAAAGTTGCAAAGATTGTACAGAATTCTCTGAACCCTTAACCCAGTTTTTCCCCAATGGTTACATCTTACATAATTACATTATGACACCAAAACCAGGATTTTGATATTAGTACTGTGCGTGTGTGTGTCATTTTATCACTGTGTGGATTCATGTAACCACCACTATAACCAAGATGTAGACCCATTCCATCACAGATCTCAGATTCCATACAGATCTCTCCCACACGAACCTTGACAGTCACACCACCCCTCCCCCACCACCTCTAACCCCTGTCGATCATTCATCTGTCCTCCATCTCTGCAATTTTGCCATTTTGATAATCTTATACAATTGAAATCGTACAATGTGCAACTTTCAGAAATTGTTTTTTTACCTGAGAATAATGCTGTTGAGATCCATCCAAGTTGTTGCATGTATCAATAGTTTGTTCCTCTTTATTGCAGAGTAATATTGCACATGAAAATTGTACCAGTTTGTCTAACCAATCACCTATTGTAGAACATTTTGGCTATTTACAGTTTGGAGCTGTTACAAATAAAACTGTTATGAAAAACTGTTTACCCATTTTTGTGGACACAGGTTTTGTGAAAATATAGTTGCCTAGGAGTATAAGGACTAAACTGTATGGTAAGCATATGTTTAGTTTTTTAAGAAACTACTGAACTGTTTCTCAGAGCAACTGTGCAATATTACATTCCTACCAGCACTGTATGAGATATCTAGTACTCTGTCTCTTTGCTTTCATTTGCTATTGTCATTATTTTACTTTAGCCATTAGGATACATGTGTGGTGATATCTCATCATGTGTAGTGTAGTGATATTTCATCATGTCCTTAATTTGCATTTCTCTAATGTCTAATAATGTTGGATATTTTTCCATCTGCTTATTTATCATGCATATAGCCCTCTTACATGAAATATCTATTTATATCTTTCACCCATTTTCTAATTTGATTTTTTTTTAGTTGTTGAGTTTAAGAGTTCTTTACATACTCTAAGAGTCCTTTGTCAGATATGTGGTTTGAAAATATTTCTCTCAGTGTACCACATGCTTGTTTTCCTCTTAATTGGGTCTTTAACAAGCAAAATTTTTAATTTTGATGAGGTTCTATTTATTTATTTCCTTTTATTAACTGTGCTTTTGATGTCATGTCTAAAAACTCTTCACTGAGCTCTAGGACCTGAAAATTTTGTCCTATCTTACCTTCAGAAAGTTTTATAGTTTTATATTTTACATTTAAATCTATCATCCATTGCAAGTTAATTTTTATGTAGATTGTGAGGTTTAGGTTGAGCTTGGTTTTTTGCCTATGGGTATCCTATTGCTCTAGTGCCATTTATTAAAAATACTATCCTTTCTCCATTAAATGTCTTTTGCCTTTTCATCAAAAATCAGTTGGCTGTACTTGTGTGGATCTATTTCTGGGTTCTCTACTCTTCTTCATTTTTGTGTCCATCCCTCCACCAAGACTGCAGTGTTGATTACTATAGCCATAGAGTGATACACCACATAATGATGTTTCAGACAATGGGCAGCATATACAGAAATGGTCCAATAAGATTATAATGGAGCTGAAAAATTCTTATTGCTTCACGACATCATAGACATTGTAACAACACAGTGTAACACATTACTCACGTGTTTGTGATGATGCTGGTATAAACAAACCTATTATTCTGCCAGTCATATAAAAGTATAACTATACAATTATGTACAGTACATAACACTTGATAATGATAAAAATGACTATGTTACTAGTTTATGTATTCAGTATACTTTTTATTATTACTTTAGAGAATAATATTTCTACTTATTAAAAAAAGTTAACCAGAAAATAGCCTCAGGCAAATCCTCTGGGAGGTATTCCAGAAGGCATCGCTATAGGAGATGACAGTTCCAGGCATGTTATATGCCTTCCGGTGGGGCAAGATCTCGAGTTAGAGGACAGAGATATTGATGATTCTGACCCTGTATAGGCCTAGGCTAATGTATGTATTTTTGTCTTAGTTTTTAACAAAAAATTTTAAAAGTAAAAAAACAATTAAAAATAGAGGAAAGCTTACAGAAGGATATAAAGAAAGAAAATAATTTTGTACAGCTGTACAATTGTTTATGTTTTAAACTTTTTTGACTATTTTGTGTTCTTATAAAATAGTCAAAAAGTTTTAAAAATTAAAAATTTTATAAAATAAAAATGTCACAGTAAGCTAACATTGATTTTATATTGAAGAAAGAAAAAAATTTTTTATAAATTTAGTGTAGCCTAAGTATGCAGTGTTTATAAGGTCTACAATACAAGTAGTATTTGCAGGGAAATGATTCAGGCCTAGAAGTATCATGTGTTATATTGGCCTGTGTTCCATTGGTCAGAAAACGATTTCTTGGCCACATATAAGCACGCTTGGTTGGAAGCATGGTTTACTTCCGTGATCAGAAGAAAAGATATATGTATTGATGGACAAGAAGCCAATTTCTGCCATACCAAAAATCCATGATACGTTTCTCCACAATGGGCAGTGCTTAGTGATATGGAATGATGTTTAAGAATAAACACACTAGAGTCAGAGAGTTAGAGGGCTTGCAGTATATGAAAAATCATGAATGAATACATCTCAGCAGTATACATAGCCAGGTACAAAGAGAGCCTCACTCAGAAGTAGAAAAGCCAAGAGCTTTATGATTTAAAATAAGCTATCATTATGCATTAATCAAACTGTTACCAGATGACAATTTAAGCTAGGCTATAACTGAAAAGAAAAACAATGCCATGAGAAATGCAAGCTTATCCCTCTTTCACATATATGGAATGAGGGGATTATCTGGCTTGTGAAGGGAATCACCTACACTGGAGTTGCAAAAAGGGTAGTAGTACTAACTACGAAGCCTGCAAACATGTGTGGACCATGAACATATCTCAGAAAATTCTTCTCTCCAATTCTACTAGTTTCAAGAGCTTGAACCAGGATTAAACGATTAAGATAAGTGGCTCTGAAAGACTATAGGTTGTTAGAAAGGTAAAAAAATTGTGTATGGATATTGCCTTATGCAAATATGAATACCTGTTTAATATAATAAAAGTATGCTAATCTACGTTTCTTCATATCACTTAATAAACATCAGTATTCTGCTATGAAGTATTCTTCATTTTAAAGTAAATCCATGGCTCACATATTGCTGTTTATGTCACGGCTTCTTATCAAGACAATAGAAAAAAATACTTGGAAAGCAATAAACCCTGTTGTGAATGTTTGTCATGAAAATCCAAGTGAAAAAAGTGACATCAAATGTGATAATCTTTTTATTTCAAGAAGTCACAAAGATTTCCCTCTTCTTCTTGGTCTTTCTCTTGGTCCTTTCTAGATTTTTGGTAGCCATGACGAAAGGAAATAGCACTGAAGTCACTGAATTCTTTCTTCTGGGATTTGGTGCCCAACATGAGTTTTGGTATGTCCTCTTCATTGTATTTCTTCTGATCTATGTCACCTCCATGGTGGGTAATACTGGAATGATCCTACTCATCAACACAAATTCCAGACTTCAAACGCCCATGTACTTTTTCCTTCAACATTTGGCTTTTGTTGATATCTGTTACACCTCTGCTATCACACCCAAGATGCTCCAAGACTTCACAAATGAAAATAAGTCAATATCACTCAGGGGATGTGTACTGCAATTATTGGTTTATGCAACATTTGCAACCACTGACTGTTACCTCCTGGCTGCTATGGCAGTGGACCGTTATGTAGCGATCTGTAAGCCACTTTGCTATCCCATAATCATGTCCAGAATGGTCTGCATCCAATTGGTAGCTGGATCATATGCCATGGGCTCATTAAATGCCTCTGTACACACAGGTTTTACATTTTCACTGTCCTTCTGCAGGTCTAAAAGCATTAATCACTTTTTCTGTGATGTTCCCCCAATTCTCGCCCTTTCATGCTCCAACACTGACGTCAACATCATGCTGCTTGTTGTCTTTGTGGGATTTAACTTGTTGTTCACTGTGTTGGTTGTCATATTTTCCTACATATACATCATGGCTGCCATCCTGAAGATGTCTTCTACTGCAGGGAGGAAAAAAGCCTTCTCCACATGTGTCTCCCACCTGACGGCCGTCACCGTTTTCTATGGAACCCTCTCTTACATGTACTTACAGCCTCGTTCTGGTCATTCCCAGGAGAATATGAAAGTGGCCTCTATATTTTATGGCATTGTAATTCCCATGTTGAACCCTCTGATCTATAGTTTGAGAAATAAGGAGGTAAAAGAAGCTTTAAAAGTGGTAAGAAAAAAGTTCTTTTAGATTGGACGCAATTATTAAAATTCAGCACATCAAAGCATTCAGTACAGAAGTTCTACCAAAATGTAATAGTTCTAAAATAGAGAATGTGTTTACATCATATACGAATGCTACTTCTTTCAATAGATAAGCTCTCAGATTATGAGAAATATCATAGAAACATCTCCTAGAACTGAAAAATGCTTCTTAGGAGATACTGACACCACTCATTTTAAAGTTTCTGACTTCACGGTTCAGACATAAAGGGATTAAAGGAGAACGTTCCCTCTGTAAGGATAGTTGGGGAGATGCCTAATTGCACAGAAAATGCTGTGAGATCCTTCTTTCTTTCTGATGGTTAATTCCATTCTTTTTTGGCTTTGAATTATGGTGCAATCCATCAGGAAAGACATATGTTCCCACCAGTACGGAAACATAAAGGTGAGGAAAATAATCTGCTCAACACTGGATTTCCAACATCCACCATATTCTTAGCACATTGTAGTTGCTCAATAAACATGTGTTGAGAAAATGAATGAACAGATGAAAGCAGAACGGAAAGACCAGTAATCTAGACAGAGCACTCTTACAGGAGTTGGAACTAGTAAGCTGCAGTCCAGCACAGCTGCTTCTTGGTTGAAAAGGGGAGCAGGAGCTAGAGCTTTGCTGACATGATCAGGAAAAGCAACTGCCTGTAACAACATCAAAGTGTTATTGTAAATAAAAGAACAGAAGGAAACTTTAAAGTACATGCTGTCCTTTTATACGCAGAAGGGTAAAATGAAAGAGTAACAGGGCACAGGTGATTCATTCCCTGGAATCTTTAGTGTCTTGACATTATCAGTTTTTCAATAAATACATAGGTTATGGAATAAAATATGTGAAACCAGCTTGGCAACTTGAGCAAACCATCAGGGATCTCTGAGAATTGTTTATTTTTTATTATTAACGGTGTTGTTTTCTTTTGGTTTTTTATGTCAAGGATGTGAGTGTGTGTGTGTGTGTGTGTGTGTGTGTGTGTGTTTATGTCACAGAAGACACATGGGCAGAGTATCTAATGGCATAGGGGAACTACAGACACCACAGAGGGTATGGGCACAGCTGTCATTTAACCCAGAGCAGTAGTGGGCAATTTTGGAGTGGATACATGAGAGATGTCTCCACCATTCCCCACCAGAAAAATTACACGTTTCATGTATTACTCCTCAATACCTGATATGATTTTTTCTATGGATAACTGATTAGCGTGGTTGAGAACAACGTCTGACTACTGCCAAATATATACTGGTGCTAACAGGAAAAAGACAATGGTTACTCACCAAAAGAGAAGGGTTTTGGAGGGATAGTAAACATGACAGTGTCTCAGAAACATCCCAAGTAGAGTGTAAAGCAGTGAAATGGTGCCAGTCTGTAAGACAGGTTATGCTAAAGTGGTGGTCCCCATCATATCCCCATCATATCCCCAGGACCTGCAAAACACAAACAGACTACGGCTGATGGTGGACTACCACAATCTTAGCCAAATGGAAGCACCAATCTCAGCTGCTGTGCCAGATGTGCCATCATTACTAGAACAGACAGCCTCAAGTACCGTGCACTGGCACTGCTTCAGAAGCAAGTACATTCTCTTTGCATAGATGTCAGCATACATTTCCAGTCTTCCCAGGGCTGTATTAACTCTCCTCAGCCATGGTATAGCCTATGTGACCTTGGCCATCTGGAAACCTGTAGAACATCACTCTCGTCCACTATAGCAATGACACCATTCTGAGGCCATCCTCTGATAGAAACAAGGAAAAGGGCTTTTTCCCTGGGTGCCTTCCATCGACAGGGTGTCGCCATTTTCTCTGAGCCACCTCTGGCACATCCTTATAGTCTGGCTCTAGAAGGTCCCAAGAATAGTAGAAAGCAGTCTCTGGATTTTGTGGCATTGTGACACCCAAGTTAGGTCCTCTCATCAATCACAAGTCACCAAGTGTTTTCCCATGCATGTCTACCTCATTCCTCCTCATGGCCTGCAAAATCTGTTATTAGCCCCCATTTATCTGGGTTTCTTGATTCAAACCCAGGTCTTTTGACTTCACAACTACTTCTTCAGAAAAGGATACAAGCTAAGGCCGTAGGCAGAATAACACAACATGAAAAATCCTTACATTTTAGCCACTCACAACATTTCTTAGATGGTCTCTGCTGGCAAGATCAGCTGTTGGTCTGACCGTGATGTGCTAATGACTACTGCATCTTTTGAGCTCACTTCAGCTTAGATTTTCAGATTCTCACAGGACCAGTCCTATCTCCATAGGCCTTAGAAGTAAAATGCCCCACTTGAAGCAACCAGCCTGCACCACTTGTAGAAAAAAAAGTTCCAAAATGAATCTAATAAAAATAAGCAAGTTCATGTTTCCATCATTAGTCATGCATTTTCTCAGTATCTGGAGAAACCAGACAAACAAAGAATGTAGATCGGTATACAGAAACTTTGCCTCTATATCTGGGCAGTACATTCTGTGTTCAGGAAGATGCTGATCCTATAAGGAGAAATTCTGAAAAACTTCATTAGTGACTGGATTTTAAAAGATTCAATTTTTTTTTAATTTTGCACTATAGGATAAACAGTATATTTCTAAATTATTAGCATAAAGCAAGAAATCTATGTAAATATGTCATCTAGGCTTACTTATTTGCTACACAGTGCATACTGAACTCCACAATAGCCTCAAAAATCATAGCTATTAAAAACTTACCTAGAAGACAAAGGCTTAGAAGTCTGAGTGATTCAGATATCACAAAAAGCATAAATTCTAAGGATCTCTGCTATTCTGCTCTAAGGTCAATAATATGAATAGTGTTTAAGAACATAAACATTAGGTTTGAAATATCTAAACCACTATGGTACATATTAAAATAAGTATATGTCAACTGTATACATAAATGGTGCTGGAATGGCTTAGGAAGTAGAAAGATATGGAAACATGATCAAATCAAAATAAATTATTGTAGGTATTACACGACTACATAATTTTT
This sequence comes from Avahi laniger, assembly GCA_963575035.1. Lineage (NCBI taxonomy): Eukaryota > Metazoa > Chordata > Mammalia > Primates > Indriidae > Avahi > Avahi laniger. The sequence goes on along the minus strand of CAUYSK010063671.1, from coordinate 17,562 downwards.
CTTCTAGCTGTGAAATAATAATAAAATGGAACGGGAAATACAAATGGGACATAATTATCAAAATATTAAACTATATGTGAGATCTAAAAACCTAGAGTAAAGCAACAGCTAAACAGGAGATGCTTGCAAGAAATGTCCATAAAAAATAAAGAAAAAAAGCTGTGCAGCCCCCCCAAAATTTAAGAAACATTAACAGACCAAGAGAAATGGTTCATTTCTGCTACCAACCTTAGGAGATGAGGCAAGGATAAGTTGAAGAGCAAGTAACAACAACCTCATATTAGTGAAAAGGGTAAAAAAAAAGGAGCTTGGACATTACGCCATCACCCTTGGGTATCTTAATACACTGTCCTATTTTAAAGAAACAATTTAACAGAAAAGTCAATTGAAAATACAATGAAATATCATCAAATACCAATAATGTTTCAGATAAGGGTCCTGGACCCGGTAAGTGTAATAAAGCACAGTCAACAAGAGCAGTTATCCTTTCTGGACTGTAGCTGGTGTTCTTTCTCATTTCGGTGTCCACAGGCAAGTTTTCTTTGTGCAATCTTCATTTTTCATTCAGCAACTATTTAATGAGCACCTAATATATTGATTCCTGACAATCAGTAATTGCTGGGGATACAATAATGAGCAAAATATAAACTGTCATGCCTTTACGGAGATTCAATGTGTTTCTTTTTTAAAAAGTTTTTAAATTTTTAAAAATTTCAGTAGATTAAGGGGTTACAAGTATTTTTTTACAGGGGTGAACTGTATTATAATGGTGAAGTCAGGGCTTTTAGTGTACCTGCCACCAGAATAGTGTGCATTGTACCTGATATAGGTAAATTTTTATTTCTAACGCCCCTCCCACCCGACCCAATTCTTAGTTTCCGGTGTCCACTACACCGCTTTATGACCATGCATACCGGTCGTTTAGCTCCCACTTACAAGTGAAAAAATGTGTTTGTTTTTCCGTTCCTGAAACACTTCATTTAGGATAATGGGCTCCGGTTCCACCCAAGTCGAGAGCCCAGAAGGGCGTCAGCTGCAGGGACCGGGAGGGGAAGGCGGCGGGGCCGGCCGTGCCCACGCAGCTCCCGCGTCCGTCCGGAGGCCTGCGGTGGGGACGGGCTCGGGCGGGTTGCACTCCCTGCAGGGGCGTGTGGAGCCCCGGGGTTCTCTCCTCTGTCCTTTCCCCACGTACAGCTGCCTCCTCCAGGTGCTTCTGATCTTGCCGAGCGGGTCACCCCACTTCCCTCTTCTTCACTTCGGGTGTCTCCAGTCCCTTCTCTGATGATCCACAACGCTCTCTCAAGGACAGTCCGTCTGCGGGTGAACGTCCACCTGCAATTTTCCATCCTCGCCTTGAGAGCGGCACGTGCGGGCTGACTCTAGTCTGCCCTCTTGTCCCCCCAGTTTACGTGTCTCTCACATGTGTATCTACAGCAGGATGAACCATATCCTGATCACGGTGTCAGCAAAAGCCGGTTTACTCTAGTAGGAACGTGCTGTGGTAGGTCATAAAAACGGCCCCGCGTCCTCTCCTTTGCTGTGCCCACACCGCGGTGACGCAGCGCTGCAGATCTGTGCACCAGGCAGCGAGGTCTGCTACTCCAGCGCCTCGAACATCGCTCTGCCTTGTGACTACTTTGGCCGCTGAGACATCAGCAAATGTGGCGGAGCACTCTCCACAGGACACTTCTGACACTCAGTAGTTTACACTCGATCTACAAGGACAGTTTCCTTGGCGATTGCACAACGACTTTTACCTCCTAACTTCATGCGCAGCAGATAAGGAGCTTTAACTTGAGAATCATAATGTCACAAAATACAGATGTTCCTTTTTCTTGCTTTTGAGACGTGGTAGATCCAGGCTGTAAGTATATGTATGAGAGGACCCCAGAGAAAAGGGTGACGGCTATCCGGTGGAAGCTACCTGTGCAGAAAGGCCTTTTTCTTTTCTGATGGTGCAGGGCAAGCTCAGGAGGTGGGAGATATAACAGGGGATGGGCCTCTAGCAGCACAGACAAAACTGTTTGCCACAGATGTGATGGAACCAAGTCCTGAGGAAGTGCAGTACAAGACGTGAAGATTTATGCTAATTTACATAACACAGTTCCAGCAAATGATATGTAAGTGAAAATCCTCTGGGGGATTTAGGAAAAGCTTTCGTGGTCCTGATCAAGGATATATATATACTGTCCCCCTACCGACCTCAGCTCTGCTTTTCCTGCTTTGAAGGGTAATGTGATGTCTAGAGCTATAGTAGACGTGTTAGACTGTGATGGAACCAGCATATGGAAGAGAATAAGAAAATCGCAGGAGTGCTAGTCCTGACTCACAACCTATTGTTATGAAGGGAAAATAAATCTCTGTATTGAAGCCACAGTAAGGTGGGTTTTCTTCTACTAGCAGCTGAATACGGTCTTAAGACACTGGTCATGCAACAAGTAAGGTTGAATGTCAATTCACCAGCCTTGGACAATAACTCACCTTCATATGTTTGCTAGTTAATCAAAAAGCTACAAGCTCACCGAATCTAGCTTTCCCCTTTCATATTGATTAAATTAGAGATTTAACCCTAGCGGCTTTATAGCCAAATATAATTCAAAGTGTTTTACTCCACAGATTTTTACCTGAAATATTCTGATGTAAAGTTCAACTGGAATAAAGGTTGTAGGGCTGATTTTTAAAATCTATAAATTTTTAGAAAAAGAAAAAAAGAGATCAAGAGTGTATTTTTTCTTCAAGTAAATAAGCAATGGCCAATGTGATAAAATAAAATATTAATATGTTCAAACAGCAATTATCTCCATTTGTCGCACTAGGGACCTTATGCTCTTAAATTTAGGTTGCATTCTGATTTTTTTCAGAAAACTATGTTTATTGCTGATTGCAGGATAATTAGCTAGATCTAAAAATGGGTTCTTAGATAAATGAAAACAGGCTCAATCTCATTCACAACAACAGAAAAAAAAGAAGCTGTTCTCTAACAAGACAATTCTTTAAAAAGAATAGGAAGGAGGAGGAGGAAGAAGCAAAGGAGGAGGAAGAGGAGGAAGAGGAAGAGGAACAGGATCCTAATGATGGTAACGTGAAAAAAAATTGTCCCTTCCAGAAACCTTAAATTTTTTTCAGCATAAAATAGCTAGTGAACGTTGTTTTCCCCAATTCTATCTCAGTCCCTGGAACCTCAGGCCTCAGGGAGTGAATATTGATCCTTTGTTCCCCAACTATAAACTCCAACAGGGAATAACCACACAAAGAGAGACCTTGGGGTGCAATCAGCCTGCACCAGTTGCAGAAAGAGAATCCGAGAGCAACCTTGGTGTAAGTTAAACAAAGCAAATCCCATTTTCAACATAAGCTGTGGATCGTTGCAGCGAGTGCAAGTAATGGTGGAGCAAAGAATGAGAGCCGAAGTTCCAGCACGTTTAACCCCAAGAGCAGGAGGAATCACTTCATCCCTGGTGATGCAATGGAAATGGGATGAGGGAACTGAATTGAGCACAGTGTTGCCTGGGGAAAATGTGAATGAACACGATTGATTGATTGAATGAAAAAAGAAATATAACATGCCCTTAATGCAATATTTGCACATATTATTACGATTAATTTTTGAGCATCCATTCCCTACTGGCCCTGTGCTGGGAAGTGTAGATAAATCAGCTCATTGTCATTACCCTAATCAGTGCTCTAGTTTAAGTGGACCCTGGCCTATTCTAGATCCTCTGACAAGTGCTTTTATTCACAGGATGGAAACCCCCTGAAAGATCTGCATTTCATGTATTTTACAGTAAATTTACATGAGGAGGCAACTTACACAAACTCGTTGGCCCTCAACCCTCAGTAAATGTACAATTGAAGAGAATTGGTTCTTGTTTTTTCTTCCATCACTGCAAAGTTAACTCACTCTGCTTATTTCTCAAGGTGTTGGAAAGAACCAGAGAAGCCCATATCAACAGCAGACTTAGTTTGCTCTACTCCCCACCAATAAAGGCACGTTCTTACCTAAAATCAACCACTTTGTCTTTGGAGCTACAGCTCTGCCTGGCATTACTGACATTAGCGAAAATGAACCTGATATTGATATATTGGGAACATGTTTTTTTCTTTTATGACTAATTTCTGCTATTACGCTCTATTTAAGATGTACAAAAATATATTTTAAATGATGTAATCACTCGTGCAGCTACCCATCTAAATTCTACAACTTCCCTTTTATTATGCATTTCATTTGAGAGATTTATCCATCTATAGATGTCGTAGCAACAGTTTACTAATTTATTTAGTAGTTTGTATTTTTTCTATGATCGCTGTTATAAAAATTCTTTTGTGTGTATGTATATGTATGAATTTACATATATTCATACATATCTGTGTGTATATTTTTGTACATGTAGTCATAAATTTTTTAGAATATGTAACTATACTGGAAATTCTGAACCATATGAAGGCCTATATTTAATTTTTCTAATATATCCAAAGTTGTCTCCAACATGACTGTACTAATTCATCTTTCCAGAGACATATGTGAGTCCCTATGGCTCCAGATTCTCACCAAAATTTGGCATTTTAGACTGATGAGCATAAAATTTTATTTCAATGAAGTATTAATATGTCACGATGTGAGTACTAGCGATTTGTTCCTCTTTTCCTACTTCTATTGATCATTTGGGTTTTCCTTCTATTATTATCTGGTTTATGTCTCTTGTGAATTTTTCCTTTGGGTTAATTTATAGAAATTATTTATATACACTAGATACTAATTTTTTGACATTTATATGTGTTGAAAATAAATCTACCTGAGTAAATTCTGGTCAGTATCTAGTCTGTTGATATTTTTATTTTAATATAGATGAATTTGCAATGTTTTGTTATTTGTGCTTTTATGTCTTCTTTAAATTTTGTCTGCATGCCTAAGTGATAGACATTCAACATAGTTGATGCTAGTATTTTGTGAGTAGATTTTAAAACAGAAATTTAAGTCATTTAATGGTTTTTAAATATTTAAATACTTGGTACACACACCAACTACTGTCAATCTCAATTCTCTTAGCAGTCTTTTAAAAAAAATGAGAAACCACAATAGACATTTATCAAATTATATCTATAGTATAAAGTATTCAACAAGAATCATAACCAGCAACCCAGTATCAGGAGGAGATATGTTTTATTATTGTATTTGTATCTACTGCAGAAGTGAACTAGAGAAAGAAATGTACTTAAATTTTTTCAAAAGAACAAACCATAAGGCAAAAAAATGATCGTTATTTCAAGTTTAATGATTTCTTGTCTATAAAGGATACCATAGACCAAGTTAATAGACGACAGAATGTTTGAAGGTCTTTGTCAACAACTGACAAAGGACTCAAATCTAGGATTAATAAAGAACCTTTACAGATGATCCCAATAGAAATATTTGCAAAGAATGTGAACAAACAAATTATAGAAAACTAGATTCCTAAAATTCTAAGAAAATGATCAAAATCATGTGCAGTTAGAGAGGAAAAATAAAAATGAGATGTCACATCATACCTGTTTTCCTGGCAAAAAAAAATGGTAAAATACAAATGTTCACAAGGAAGTGAGGATATGGGAATCTCCACACACAATTAACTAGGACTGTACACTGGTTCATGCATTAGAGACTGTACACTGCCATGGCAATACTTGGTCAAGTTAAATGTGGGCATATACTCAGAGTCAACAATTTTATCCCTGGAAATATAATCCAGAGAAATTTTCACACTGAGATAATCGTATTGGAAACCAGTTGTAGACAATCTGCTATCTATCACTAGGAGACAGCTGATGAGAAATTAGTAAAGGAATGTGATCATTGGCATAGACACTTGGATAAAGTACTTCCCTAGAGAACTCTACACATCCATGAATCAGGATGACCATGACAATTAGTAAGAAGGGGACAAGGAAAAAATGAGAATATGGAGATAAGTTGGAACAAGATCAGATAGAACCCTAAGAAGTCAACATTTTCAGATGTAAAATTACTATTTAGGTAAATTGGGGTACTTTAATTTAAATACATAGTGCATAAAAGAAAGTATAATTGAATAAAATGATGATTCATAGATTTCTTAATTGACATATTTATGAAATGCCAATCAGAGACTGCTCGATGGATATTTGTCCAAACTGTAGATGAAATTCTAAGTCCAATTTGGGTGTCAAGTTTCAGCCTTTAAAATCAAAGTCAATTTTGTCACAGAAGTATACTTTGACCCCACTATGAAACCAATTATTATATTATTTCCAATTCTGGGAGAATTAAAGGATCAAAATGATCTCAGTTTTCTCTTTCTCTTCTCTTGTTTTTTTGCATGTTTTTAGCTGATATTTAATTTATGCTAGCCATGGAACAAAATAATGGCACTGAAGTGACTGAATTCATTCTCCTGGGATTTGCTGGTCAACACAAGCATTGGTATATCCTCTTTATAGTATTTCTAGTGATCTATGTGGCTACCCTAGTGGGTAATATTGGAATGATGCTACTCATCAGGATTGATTCATCCTTTCACACCCCCATGTACTTCTTCCTCCAACACTTGGCATTTGTTGATCTCTGTTACACCTCTGCTATCACTCCCAAGATGTTGAAAAACTTCATAGGGGCAAAACAATCCATCTCATTCATAGGATGTATGGTGCAGTTACTAGTCTATGGTGCTTTTGCAACAACTGACTGCTACCTCCTGGCTGCTATGGCAATAGACCGTTATGTGGCCATCTGTAACCCACTCCGCTATCCAGTTGTCATGTCTCAGAGACTCTGCATTCAGCTGTTAGTTGATTCATATATCATTGGCTTCCTAAATGCCTCTGTAAACACAAGTTTTACTTTCTCTTTGAATTTTTGCAAATCCAATGCAATTAATCACTTTTTCTGTGATGAACCTCCAATTCTTGCCCTATCATGCTCCAGTGTCAACTTCAACATTATGTTACTCACAGTATTTGTAGGATGGAACTTGATGTGCACTATAACAGTGGTCATCTGTTCCTACATATATATCCTGGCTGCCATCCTGAGGATATCTTCTGGTGCGGGGAGGAAAAAAGCCTTCTCCACATGTGCCTCCCACCTGACAGCAGTCACCATTTTCTATGGGACTCTCTCTTACATGTATTTACACCCTCATACTGATGACTCTCAAGAGCAAGAAAAAGTGACTTCTGTGTTTTATGGCATTATTATCCCCATGTTAAACCCCTTGATCTATAGTCTGAGAAACCAAGATGTGATTGAAGCCCTGAAAAGGGTAGGAAAGAAGTGTTTCTATTAATAATTTGAACCTAAATTTCTGTTTTAACATGGTTTGACAACCAAACCAATAATGTTCTCTTATTTTTCACCTTCATAGAATGTAACAAGTGTTTGCGAAACACAAAGACAGTATGTAAGTATATCAGTAGCATACAAAGGATATAGAAAACATCTTCAATGATTAATTAAATAAATGTCTAATTCATGTGTTTCTTAAAGAAAATGCTTCTGAAAATATGTCTTTGACATTGATTTTGTACAGTTTGATGAGCTTTTTTTGGAAATATTTGCCATCAGAAAAAAAGTAATCAAACAAAAATGCATAATCAATGTTGTATAAGTACTTCCATTAAATAGAGTATAAAGACTCATGTGGGGGGGAAACTCTTTTGATCTTCTCTTGAAAGGAACTGCTATTCTTTCTGTTTCTCTACTGTGAATCTATTTGTTACTGTAAAAGAAAATTTGAAAGACCATTTCTTTGGATAATATGTTTAGAAAAGAAGAGGAAGAAAGAAAGAATGATTTAGTAAATTCTCATAGATATTAGGGCATTAAGGACCAATTTCATCCTTTCCTTAGTTTCCCAAACAATTAGGAAGTTGACACAGGAGTCAGGAAGCTATGGATCATATCAATTTTATCATTGATAAATATAACTTGAATATTCAGCTATAACCTCTTGCAGGTGTACATCTCAGGGGAAAAAAATCCAGTGCAGAGTGCAGAACTACAGGACAGACTCATTTACCCAGAATTGATACCATATATCCCTCAATTTCCAAGAATGAGGTTTGATGCAGCATTCTAGTCCTAAATCTAGAGTTCAAGTATGGGTGCAAGCCCCAGTTTGCTCACCATTTGGAAGTAAAATAAAAGAAATATATTAATATATATAATATGTAAAATATATATGTATATCAAGCACATGGCCATCCACCAATGTAAACAAAAGAGCTGAGAACACATGTTCTAATTCTTCCAATTTCATTAGTCAGTTAAACCATAGGGAGGAGTAAGTGGGAGGATTAACAAGATAAAGTTCACCACTTTTCTCAATGTTTTCAGAAGATCCAAACCCATGGGCTGAGGCAGAAACATGGGGAAAGGGAGCTAATCATAACCCAAACTATACCAAGAGAAACCAATGGTACCAGTCCTTGCAGCAGAGTGCATCAAAAGAGAGAAATACAAAAATTAGGAAACTCTGAGCTTATGTAGCATTGCTGGTGACCTTCCCATCCTCCCTTCCCCTGTCCTCCTGAAAAGTAAGCAAATCTTCTCCAGTTAGGGAAAATCAGGTCTTTGTTTACATCCTGGACTATCTCTGGGGAGGCAGACATCTCTAAGTTTTACTATCCTGCTATGTCTCCTTACAAAACGTTCTTAAATGTAATGACTGTAAATACCTGTGCTCAGAAGAACTAGACTGTGGAGAAATGTGAAATATTCATTGAGAATCTGTATACCACTAATACAGCTTTAATATTCACACAATGAAAAATAAATGGGAAATAAGTGGACAAAAGAAACACACTAGCAATTGTAAATGTTAATTCATCTCTTTCAGTCCATGACAAAATTGAGAAAAAAATTTGAAAATAAAGTTATAGAAGAGTGATTCCACATAATTAATAAGATGAATCAAATTCATATATAGGAAGTCCACTTTGTTAAAATCCACTGACCAAAGTGGCTGGAGTCAAAAATTTAGGTTTATCTTGCTTTTGCAGGATACACTCTACAGAAGTTGCAGGCATCTCAGTAAGAAGGATGGATGAGGGACATTCTATAGGATATGGGCTCTGCTGAATGAATCCAAGCATAAATTAAGAAAGCAAGGGCTTTCTCCAGGTTTGGATAATATCAAAGAGCAGGGACAGATCAGCAATTAGATATTTCAATAGACATTGCTCAAGAGGTGGGCAGAAGAAAATAAAAATGATCACATCATTGCTAAGAAAGGAATAATCATTCAGAAGAAGGGTGATCAAAAGCAAAAAATGTCAGGGTAAGGAAATGTAAAAGTATAGAATTTTAGAATGCAATTGGAGTTACATTGTTATAAGTTTAAACAAGAATATTATAACTATAAGATGTTTTATGTAAGCCCTTTGATAACCACAAAGAAAATCTCTCCATATGAATGATTTTTTAAAAAAAGGAATCAAAGCACACCACTATAAAAATTCACCAAATCACAGAGAAATACAGCAAGATTTAAAGATAGGAATAAAAGAACTAAAAAATAATCATTAAACAATTAACAAAATGACAATAATAAGTTCTTACCTATCAATAATTACTTTAAATGTAAATGGATTAACTTCTCTAATCAAAAGAGTGACTGAATGGATAAAAATATAAGATCCAATAATATGCTGCCCACAAGTGACTCATTTTATACTAAAGGACCCACAAAGACTGAAAGTGAAGGCATGGAAAAAGTTATTCCACACAAATGGTAAATAAAAGAGATCAGAGGTAGCTATACTTATATCAGACAAAATAGACTTTCAGTCAAAATCTGTCACAAGAGACAAAGAAATTCAATATTTGATAATAAGGGGTCAATTCACCAAGAGGAGATAAAAATTATAAATATATATGCATCTAATTATATAAAGCAAATACTGACAGACCTGAAGGAAGAAATTGCAATACAGTAAGAATGAAGTACTTCAATATCCCATTGCCAATTATGGATAAATCATCCACGGAGAAAATCAATCAGGAACAGGTTTCTGAGCTTGAATAATACTATGGCTCAAATGCACATAATAGACATATACAGAGCATTCAATCCAACAGAACTGGAATATACATTCTTATCAAGCACAATATAGCATTCTCTGGGATGGATTATATGTTGAGCCACAAAACAAGTCCTAACAAATTTAAGATGATTGAAATCAGCTCAAGTGTCTCTTCTGATCACCATAATATAAAACTAAAAATCAACATCAGGAGAGATTTTGGAAAATTCACAGACACATGGAAATTTTAAAACAAATTCCTATCAACCAATAGGTGAAAGTAGAAATCAAAAGGAAAATTTTTTTAAATATTAAAAAAAATGAAAATAAGAACACAACATACCAAAACTTTTGAGATGCAGCAAAATCAGTGCCAAGAGGAAGTAAATCACAATAAATATCTACATTAAGAAAAAAAGAAAGATCTCAAAAACCTAACTTCACACCTCAAGGGATTAGAAGAATAAAAGCTAACCCCAACATCACTAGAAGGAAAGAGGTTAGAGCAGAAATAAATGAAATAGAGACTAGGAAGACAATAGAAAAAATCAATAAAACCTAGCTGGTTTTTTTAAAAGATAAAAAAATTGACAAAACTTTAATCATTTACAAAATCATTTGACAAAATTCAACAATGTTTTATGGTAAAAATGCTCAACAAATTAGACATAGAAGCAATGTACTTGAAAATAATAAAAGCCATGTATGACAAACCCATAGCTAACATCATACTTAATGGTGAAAAGCAGAAAAATTTTCCTGTAAGATCAGGAACAGGACAAGGAAGCCCATTATTGTCACTTATATTCACCACACTACTGGAAGTTCTAGCTAGTGCAATTAGGAAAGAAAAAGAAATAAAATTATCCAAATCTGAAAGAAAGAAGTGTCTCTGTTGGCAGAAGACACAATCTTATACATAGAAAACCCTAAAGACATCACCAAAAGAACTGTTACAACTAATAAAAACCTTCAGTAAAGCTGTAAGATACAAAATCAACATACAAAAATCAGTAGTGTTTCTATACACTAACAAAAACTATTCATAAAGGAATTTTAAAATGATTCCATTTACAATAGCATCAAAGAATAAAATACTTAAGAATAAATTTAACCAAAGAGGTAAAAGACCTATACACTGAAAACTATAAGACATTGATGAAAAAATTAAAGAAGCCACAGATAAGTGAAATGATATCCTATGCGCATGGACTGGAAGACTTAATATTGTTAAACTGTCTATACTCCCGAAAGAAATCTACACTTTCAATGCAATCCCTATCAAAATTCCAATGTCATTTTATGCAGAAAGAGAAAAAACAATCTTAAAATTCATTTGGAACCACAAAAGACCTCTAACAGCTAAAGCAATCTTGAGCAAAAAGAATGAAATTGGAGGCAACACACTCCCTGATTTAAAGCTATAACACAAAGCTACTTTAATTAAAATGTTAATAAAAATCGTATGGTACTGACATACAAACAGACAGATCAGTGAAACAGAATATAAGGTTTAAAAACAAACGCACGCATGTGTTATCAGCTAATCTTTGACCCAAGTGCCAGCACAAAATGGGAAAAGGAAAGTCTCTTTACTAAATAGTGTTGACAAAACGGGATATCTACATGTAAAAGGATGAAATTGGAGCCTTCTCTTACACCATATACAAAAATTAACCCTAAATGAATTAAAGAGTGTTAAGATTGTACACCTTTTCTCCATCCTGAAAAGCCAGACTGGATACTGAGAGACTGCTGTTTATTTTGCCCTAGGCGGTGGCCTGAAGTATTTAAGGTTAGACATCCTCTCCTAATCCAGAAAAGTCCAGTGGGCTTTCTGCGTGTGCTCATGTACGACCTGCAGAGGCGCTTACAGATTCCTTCCATGAGAGGAGGGGCAGAGTGCTGGGGACAAACGTAGGCTTATTGGGGGTCCACAGGTGATGTGTTCTAGGAGGTTCATGGACAGGCCTCTTGGGGAGTCTGCAAGGCAATTAGCAGACACCATGGCCCTTTAAGTTCCACACGCTGTTGCTGTAACTCCCAGTCCCTTTCCCTGCTCCTAGTTGCCCCTGGAGTCATGCCCATCCCCTCAGTGTTCTCAGTAGGGTGAGAAAGAACAGGCTCCTTGGGCTGGGAAGGCCAGTGGCTCACTCTGCTCTCACTTTCCCCTGTGGGAGAAAGCACTGCCCGAGCAGGTCTCTCTGGCACGGAGTGGTGCCGCCTTGCCAGAGGGCTGATTTTCTTAAAATGAAATTACTCTTACCCTTTCCAGTGTGTCTGTTCTCAGATGTGTTTCTCCAACAGGCTGCTTGAACTGCTCTGTTGGCCTCCTGGGCCCCCACAAAGGTACTATCCTCTGTGGGCGGTTGTCAGTCTGTGTTTCTGTGGGGGATGAGGGCTGAAAACCCCTATTCCACCAAGGCGAAGGTGGTCGTCTTTTCCCGCAAACATACTAGGCTGCCACCCTGAGATGTCTTTGCTGTGAGGAGAATAAAGCCTTCTCCCCAAGTGTGCCTCCCAGCAGTCGCCATTTTCGGAGGGAGCCAGAGGGTCTCAAGAGAAGGAAAAGTGGCACCTCTGTTTTATGGCATTAGGATTCCCACGCTAAACCCCTCGATCTACAGCCTGAGAAACCAAAATGTGAGAGAAGCTCTAAAAGGAATAGGAAAGAAGCAATTTTAGTTTGAGCCTCAATTTCTGATTCTCTACACTTGCAGACGACCAGACTGACAGTGCCAATTTTTAAGACATCAAAACCAAACTACAAACAACATAAGAAAAATTCTTCAATTTTCCAATACAGTACCTAACTGAAAATTCAGGGAGCAAGGACATAACTACTTTATACCAATATGACTGACAAAAACTGAAAAAGAACGATAAGGCTTATTATTTGCTGTGGTGTAAGGAAAGGATACACTTGCATTTTGCTAATAAACACTTTAAATTTTACTTTACGTTAAAAGGTTTCTGGCAATATCCTTTTAAAAGAAAATAAAAACACTTCGATTCTGAATTTCAGCCCTGAAAACTGATGGAATAAAAGTTCCAGTCTACAAAATCATATGTCTCAGGATGTTTATGGTAGCATTGTTAGGAAGTCAGGATCTAGAAAGTGAGTATCTCTCAACCGGGAAATAAATCTCTGTTGTCATAATTCCAAAACCTGTATTAGTTATCTATTGCTGCATAACAGCATCCTCTGAAATGCTATAACCAAGGTGTCAACAAAGATGGGGCACTGATCTGGAGGCTCACCTGGGGATGGATCTGCTTCCAAGCTCCCTCACGTTGCCAGACTTCATTTCTTTGCAGTGGTAGAACCGAGCTCCCTTTCTTCTTCCTGGCTGTCGGCTGGGCACGTTGGTATCTTAGAAGTTGTCCTCAGTTTTTTGCCACCTGGCCCTCTCACTAGTCCTTCTCACAACATGGCGGCTTATTCTTCACAGCCGGGAAGCCACATATAGCCAATCAGTACATCCGCCACGTGAAAACTACACCTTACTACTTAACTGCTTCAAGAGTCAGTCTCTCCCTGAAGTTTTCCCAGATCAGTGTTTGTTTCCTGCCAACTCTCCACTGCTGAAAGTAATTTCTCCTTCAACTGAATATCCATAGTACTTCAGCTATATAAATGAATATTATTTATCACTTTCTCAGTTATTTATTTATGTGTCAGAGCTTCCCTACAGTGTGTAAGGCAGTTGAGATACATTTTCTTTCTATGACCTCTTAACATCTGGTTTAGAGGCTTAGAAAGTAGATATTCTATACGTATTGAATGAATGAGTGAATGAATAATGATAAAGAAACAATAATATGAACAGCTTCCTAACAGGAAGGCAGGTGCATGTGTAGCCTACATGAGTGGTCTCTAAACACCAATCTGTGGACAGCACCATTCAAATGACCAGGAAAAGTATACGTAACAACAGCTCATCCTTGGAGATGTTGATTTGGTAATATTGGATGGAGCCCATTATCTAGAAGTATCTCTGTATGCAGAATGTTGCTTTAACCACATATTCCACTGGATGGTGGTAGAGGGCAGAGGATTTCAAATCTCTTAGAATACGGTTATGTCCCAGCCCTGCCACTCACCAGCAGTGTCTCTTTGCAAGGTAACTGAGCTTTTAAGACCGTGTTTCTCATAATAACACATAGCTCACGAGTTGTTTTAATTTGTTTATTTGCTTATCTTTTAGAAATAGATAAGATAATATATAGAAATCATAAACCCTCAATAAATGTTAATAGTAATAAGTACTGGCAAAGATGATTTCAACATGGGTGTGGCAGACATGAGAGCACCCTCATCACATGCACACACAAACACACACATGTGCACACATGCAGACTCCATACAAATCACCTAATGTTTGTTAACATGCAAACTGTTCCCCTCTGGCAAGCTCCTCTCTCCTTCAACAGAAAACTAACTAATGGAGGCTGTTTTCTTTGATCCTATCTCAGCACCTAGAGCCACAGACACTCAAGGGGACTGGTATTGATCCCATAGACCTCAGCTAAAAATGCTCTGTGAGGATCTGTGGAGAAATCATTTGGTGGGCAATCAGCCTGCACCATTCTGTAAAAAATCCTAAAGGTAAATCTCCTATAAGTAAATTTACATTTTTCCTATTCAGCTGTGCATTATTTTGACATATGAGGACCATGTAAAATCTATACAATTAGAACCAGTATGTCAGCATGGTTAACTCCAAGGTTGAGTAAAGGCATCTACATCTGGCAAAGTAAAATATGAATGGAGAGGGGAGGCTCTCGAGCGTATTGAACAATTTGGAAAATCACCCTGGAAATGGCAGTTGGTATATTATCCATAATGTTCCTAGCTGAACATAAATCACCATTATAGTCTATAAGCAAAAATTAGACAAGGCCATTCCATGATCAGAAAGGAAAAGACAGAGAAAATTCTACTCTGCGATTATATCTGAAATCAAACAGGGACGAAAACTCTTGGAATCCACAAAAATAACTAAGCATTCTCCTCTTGCAACGAACATGAGTAAATACTCCTTCTTTACCTACTTTAATTTTCCTGCCTCTTAGACATAAATTACCAAAATATCCATCACCAAATTTGTTAATAACACTCATTCAGATCTCATCCCACTTCCTAAGTCCTTGGAATCATCCACCACAAACCTAAATCCTATCATGGGCCTTCCCAATTTCCCCTTATCCAACACCCTGGTCCCTTTGGTGCGTGCTCTGTCTTGCTGCAGCCCACACAATGAGCCGCACTGTGTGTGACTGCCGTGTGTTCCTGGTGTGGTGGGCTGTTGGGCATCGACAGTGTGAATTGTGCCGGGCGTATCTGCCATGTCCCTTGAACCCAGCTTATTTTTATTATTCATTTTTATTGCAAAATTAATTTATATAAGTTCATCACTTTTTAAAATTTAGCTGCTTTTAAAGGTCAAAAGAGACCATCAGAATTATTCCTTAATTTTAAATTGTCATGTATCCTTCCAAATGGTGTTTTCCTCACATAAACACACATGCATACATACATACACATACATACACACAGAGGTTTTTTAAATTAAAATAGATTCACACCCCACATGATTTTCAGTGAAATATTATACTCAATTAACAGTATTTCATGAACTTTTTTCATAAGAATGCATATAGATCTTTCTCATTATTTTAGTTGTTTAATACAAGTGAAAAAGATAAATTAATTCTGATTTATTTGAGCATCACCTTATCTATTTCCAATATTTTGCTATACATAGCAATACTGACTGGAATTCCCCGTATTTCAGGTAAATTTTTTTCAATCTCATTATATCAAAAGTTAAACTGAGGCTGAGGGAAGTTATTTTTTTTGCCTAAGATTACACATCAACTAAATGATATTTCCAAGATTAAAACCTAGCTATCTCTAACTTTGTAAATACAAAGCTTATTTACTTTCTGTTGTAGGTAATACAAAACAGAGCTTCAAAGGGGCTTGGGTACAAAATAGTTTGAAAAACTTTAAAACACTTACATTCATCCATTTAAAAATCCTTTCCAGAACTTCTACTTCTGGCCAAGATAGGGTAACAGGGACTGGATTTACCCTCCTGCCTAAAACAATAAAATTGGACAATAATATATGAAAGAATAGTTTGCAAGACACTGTGTATCGAGCAATAAAGAACAATGATCCTTGAGAGTCAAGAAAGAAATGAGCTCTAAAATTGTCCCCATTCACTTCCGTGGGGCAGCTTCCAGGCGGAAACGCAGAGAGGGAGCAGGAGGGAGGAGCTCCGGGGACTTCCTAAGGGAGGTGGAGCTGAAAATCTGAAGGGACCAAGGCAAGTAGCATTTACAGCACAGAATCCTGGAGAAAAGGAGCTGTACCTAGAGAGAACCCCTAGACCGGCGGATGATACTCCTGGATTATTTAGCTGAGTGCTGGTCAGTATTCACACATAAAGAAACAAACAGGGGCCCAGGAAGGACGCACTGAAAGGTTAAAGATAGCAATGCTCGATGCTCATGTAAGCCTAGGAATAGTTCCAGCCAGACTAAAAACCTCAAGACTCATGGTGCATTGGGTGGAGCAGACAGAAAGGACTTGCCCCAGTAGTGGAGAACAGTTAGCCCTAGACAGAGCTCCGCTTCAGTTCCAACTAACACATCTCCAAGACAAGACTCAAAAGGATCACACAGTTCCCCAGTAACTGAACTGTGCTCCATAGCATATTCACGATGCTTGTCATCCAATCAAGAATCACCAGGCATGAAAAAAGCAGGAATACATGATGATGATAAGAAGAAAAATCAGAAATCAAAACTGACCAAGAACTGCCAAAAGTGTTATAATTACCAAAGAGGAGCATTAAAACAATTATTATTACTGAGCTCCATATGTTCAAAGAGGATACATAGAGATGTGAAAGATAAAATGAAGACTACAGTCTGATGGTAAAAAAAACGGATGAAGAGTAACTACTGATTAAGCATAATGCAAAATAAATAATCAGTGAACTTGAAGACATAGCAATAAAAACTATCCGAAATGAAAGAAAAATGAATCAAAAAGATAAATTAACAAACAGGGCATCTGTGAATTGTGGAACACCTCCATGAGCCTTAAACATGTGCAATTGGAGTTGCTGAAGGGAAAGAGAAACAGGGTTGACATTAAAAATTTTTTTGAAAAATATACCACATTTTATTAATCCACTCATGTATTGATGGACACTTGGGTTGTTTCCACATCTTTGCAATAATGAATTATGCTGTCATAAACATTTGGGTGCATATGTGTTTATCATAGAATGTGTTTTTGTTCTTTTGGGTAGATGCCTAATAGAGCTATTGCTGGATCAAATGATATTTCTATTTTTAGCTCTTTGAGGCATCTCCAAATTCTTTTCCACAGAGGTTACACTAATTTGCAGTCCTACCAGCAGTGTAAGAGTGTTCCTGTCTCTCCACATCCTCTCCAACATTTGTTGTTTTGGGATTTTTTGATAGAGGCCAATCTCACTGGGGTTAGAT
>CAUYSK010063670.1:0-24471 GCA_963575035.1 Avahi laniger | reverse complement strand
CACCTGGATTTACTTTCTTGAATCCTAATAAATTCTCTTAGTATTTGTTTTAAGGCAGGTCTACTAGCAATTAATTCCTCAGTTTTTGTTTATCTAGAAATGTCTGCTTCACCTTCATTATCAAAGGTAGTTTTGCTGAATATAAACTTCTTGGTTAAACTTATTTTTTTTTCTTTTAACACTGGGAATATGTGATACAAATGTTTTCTGATCTACAATGTTTGCAATGAGAAGTAAAATTGCTTATTATCTTATTGGAAGTCCCTTGAATGTTACACGTCATTTTTCTTTTACTTCTTTCAGAAGTTTTCTTTTGGTTTTGGTTTCCACCATTTTTAGAATAATGTGTATTGAAATGAATCTCTTTACATTTACTCTATGTGTAGTTTTAGTGTAGTGTCTTAGATTTGTAGATTAAAATTTTCTCACACATTTGAAACAAATTTATCTATTATTTCTTCAAATATTTTCTTTCCTCTTCCCCTTCTCCTTCTGGTACTCCCAATATGTATGTATGCATGTGTGTGTGTATACACACACACACACATATATACATATATATACACACACACTAGTGTGCTTGGTAGTGAGTTACATTCTCTGAGGTTCTGTTCTTTTTTATATTAATAGACTTTATATTTTGAGCAGTTTTAGGTTTATAGACAAATTGAGCAGAAACCATAGAGAATTCCCATATATCCACTCACTCTTCATCCCAGTTTTTCCAATTATAAAAATCTTACATTAGTGTGGTACATTGACTACAAATGATAAACCAATACAGATACATTATTGTTAACTCAAGTTTATAATTTAAATTAGGGTTAACTACCCGTGTGGCACATTCTATGGGTTTTGACAAATGTATAATAACACATATTCATCATTAAAGTAACATAAAAGATACTTTCACGGCCCTAAAAATACCCCGTGCTCTATATTTGTGTCAGCCCTCCCTCCTTTCAAATCCCTTTTTCAAAATGTCATGTAGTTGCCATTATAAAGTGTATATACTTTTAGTTGGCTTCTTTCACTTAGAAATATGCATCAGAGCTTCCCCCATGTACTTTCATGGCTTGTAGCTCTTTTTTTATTACTGAATAACATTGCATTTTGTGGATGTACAACTGTTTGTTCACCCATTCAGCTAGTGAAGAACATCTTAGTTGCATCCAAGCTTGGCAATTATGAAAATAGCTGCAAGGAATATTTGTATAGGTTTTTTTTGTGTGGATATAAGTTTTCAACTCATTTGGATAAAGACTGAGTACAATTGCAAATTCATATGGTTAAAAATATGTTATTTTTATAAGAAACTGCCAAAATGTCTTTCAAATTAGCTGTACCATTTTGTATTCTTACCATCAGCGAATGAGTGTTCCTGTTGCTCCACATTATTGCCAGTTTTTGGTGCTGTCAGTGTTTCAGATGTTGACCATACTAATAAGTATGTTTTTCTATTTCATTATTGATTTAATTTGTAATTCCCTAAGGAAATATGATGTTGAGTATTTTTTATGTAATTATTTGACATACCTTTCTTGGTGAAGTGCATATTCAGATCTTTTGTTCATTTTTAAAAATGGGATTGTTTGTGTTCTTATTGTTGAGATTTAGAAGTTCTTTGGTTATTATGTTTTTTTATATGTGCTCCCAGTCTATGACACGCCTTTTCATTCTCCTAGAAGTGTATTTCAAAAAGTAAATTTTTAAAAATGTTTAATGAATTTTAATTTTAAATGAGAAGTTCTTCTCAATTCTTTTGATTTTTTATCAACTATGCTTTTGTTGTTGCATCTAAAAAGCTATCACCAAACACCAGGTCACCTAGATTTTTGTCCTCTGTTATCTTCCAGAATTTTCAAATTTTAAATTTTACATTATGTCTTTGATCCATTTTGAGTCATTTTTATGAAGGTTATAAGATCTAGATTCTTTTTTTGGCATTCGATTAACTTCTTTCTTTATTTATAATTTTATAAATAATAATTGTACATATTTTGAGGTACATGTGATTTTTGATAGATGCATATAATGTATAGTGAATAAAAAATTTAATTGGGATAGACATCAACTCAAACATTTATCTTTTCTTCATGTTGAGAACATTTCAATTATTCTCTCTTAGCTATTTTTAACAATGCAATAAATTATTGCTAACTACAGTCATTCTACAGTACTTTTGAATACTAGATCTTACTCCTTTTATCTAACTGTATGTTTTTCTCCATTAAGCATAGATTTATTTATTTGCATGTGTATGGCAAGTTGATCCGGCACCATATCTTGAAAAAAATATCTTTTCTTCTTTGAATTGCCCTTGTTCCTTTGTCAAAGATCAGGTGATTATATTTATGTGAGTGTATCACTAAGATTTTAATTGATACTTTGCTGAAACTGTAGATCATGTAGGGAAGAATTGACATCGTGACAATATTGAATCATTCTATCTATGTTGATGCCATATCTCCATTTATTTATATCTTCTTTGATTTCTATCCTTTATCTTTTGTAATTTTCCTCACATAGACCTTGGACATATTTTGTTCAATTACTATCTAAGTATTTTACTCTTTCTGGTGCCACTGTAAATGCTATTCTGCTTTTAATTTCCAAATCCCAATTGTTAATAAACAAGAAAGCCATTGATTTTATATATTAACCTTATAAGTAACCTAATTATAATTATTTTGTATACTAACCTTATGTCCTGAAACCTTGCATAATTGCTTATTAGTACCAGAAATTTTTGTTGTTGTTGTTGATTCTTTGGGATTTTCTATATAGGTAATCATTTCATCTATGAACACAAAATTTTATTTCTTTCTTCCAAATATATACATCTTTTATTATCTTTTATTGTATTTTTTGAAATACTGCATATATCCATGACAAGATTGAATAGAAGTGGACACCTTAGTCTTTTCTTTGATCTAGTGAAAAACAATCTATTTTCTCACTGCTAAGTATAATTTATTTGCAGGGTTTTGTTTATTTGGTTTGGTTTGGTTTTGGTTTTGTATTCCAGGTACTTTATTTTTTAAAAAAAATAATTGTAGTGAAAATACATATAAAATTTACTATCATAACAATTATAATTGTATGGTTCAGTTGAGTTAACTACATTCACATTGTTTTGCAACCAAACTCCAAAACATTTTCATCTTGAAAGAGTAAAATTCTGTACACATTAAACAACTACCTATTTCTGCCTCCTAGAGGCCCCTGTCAACCTTTATACTTTCTGTATCTATAAATTCGACTATTCTAGGTAACTCATACGAGAAGAATCATTCAATGTGAATATTTTTATGTATGGCTTATTTCACATGCCGTAATGTGCAGAAAAATCATCCATGTGGTAGCATGTCAGAATTTCCTTTCTTTTTAAGACTGAACAATGTTCCTTTGTATATATATACCACATTTTGTTTATCCATTCCTCAATTGATGGATACTTAGGTTGCTTACACCCTTTGGCTATTGTAAATAATACTGTTACTGCCATGTATATAAATATTTCTTTAAAACTCTACATTCAAATTTTGGGGGGTATAAATCCAGAAGTAGAAAAGTTGGATTATATGGTCATTCTATTTTTAATTTTGTGAGGAACTGCCATACCATTTTCCATAGCAGCTGCAACAATTTACTTCCCACATTAGTGCACAAGGGTTCTAATATCTCCTTACCAATGCTTGTTATTTATTTTCTTCTTTTTTTATATATAGTAGCCCTCCTAGTGAGTGCAAGTAGTATATCATTGTGGCCATTATTTGCATTTTTCTAATGATTAATGATGTTGAGCATTTTTGTATGTGCTTGATGGCCATTTGTATTAATATATCTACTTTTGAGACATAATTATTCAAGTTTTGCTATTTTTAAATTTTTGCTATTTTTAAATTTTGTTTTGAGTTTTGTTATTGTTGAGTTATAGGGATTCTTTATGTAATATGGATATTAACCCCTTATCAGATATAAGATTTTCTAACATTTTCTCCAAGTCTGAGAGTGTGTTTTTCAGTCATCGTGTCCCTTGATTCAGAGAATCTTTTAATGTTGATATAATGTAATTTATGTATGTTTTCTTATCTTTAACGTGCTTTTTGGTATCACATTTAAAGTAATTATTGCCAAAGGCACTGTCATAAAGATGTTTTTCTATGTTTTATTCCAAAATTCTTACAGCTTTAGCTCTTATATTTGGGTCTTTGATCCATTTGGAGTTAATTTTATGTAGGGTATAACATAAGGGTCTAACTTCATTCTTTTGCATGAAGATACCCAATTTCCTCAGCATCATTTGTTGAAAAGACTGTCTTTTCCCAATTGAATGGTCTTCATAGCCTTGCCAAAAATCATTTGATCATATATATGATGGTATATCCCTGTACTCTCTATTATGTTCCATTAGTCTATATGTCTGTCTTTATGCAACACTTTTATGATTTGTTTCAAATTGTCCAATATTATTGGAACAGTAACATCAAACATTGCTGCTAATTCATGCATAGGTTGAGATGGATTCACATCTACTACAGCTTTCGTCATTATCTGCCTTGGTCTCAGGTCACCCATGTGGCTCATTTTCAACATTAAAATCACCAGAACAAGTCTATTAAATTATCTAATTTTCCTTGCTTGAGTTTTAGTAGTTTGTGTCTTTTAAGATATTCTTCTTTTTTTTAATGCTTCTAGAAAAAAATCACAAAGTAGAATAAGTTAATACCATTATAAGTCCATGATTTCCAAAATCAAGTGAACTCATGACATTACAAGGCCATGCTCTATGTTTCTCTAGTCAATGTTCCTTTTATCATTCAGCAATGACTATATAAAACCTTTTAACTCTTCTCAAACCACTTTTGCCTCCACCATCCTACTTACTGTCTTTCTTTTTTTTTTTTTATTTCAGGGTATTATGAGGGTACAAACATTATGGTTACATTTTATGTCTTTGCTTCACCCAAGCGAGGGTTAGAGGCATGCCCTTCCCCTCTACAATGCTCCCCATGTCGTTTAGTTGTGGGTGCACCCCCTCATCCCCCCAATCCCTGGAGAGTATTACTGCCATGTGAGCACCCTAGTGTTGATTAGTTAGTACCAATTTGATGGTGAGTACAAGTGGAGCCCATTCTTCTGATCTTGTGATACCTCACGTTGGATAATGGGCTTAAGTTCAATCCAGGAAAATATAAGAGGTGCTAGATCGCTGTTGTTTCTTATGATTGAGTAATATTCCATTGCATACATATACCAAATTTTAATAATCCACTCATGGATTGACAGACACTTGGGTTGTTTCCACATCCTTGCAATAGTGAATTGTGCTGCTATAAACATTCGAGTGCAGATGTCTTTATCATAGAATGTTTTGTGCTCTTTTGGGTAGATGCCTAATAGTGCCATTGCTGGATTGAATGGTATTTCTATTTTTAGCTCTTTGAGGTATCTCCAAATTCTTTTCCACAGAGAAATTAAGATATTCCTCTGTTTTATCTAGGTTGTCAATTTTGTGGGCACAGAAGTGTTCATAATATTCTTTTATTATCCTTTTAATGTTCATGGGAACAATAGTGATGGTTCTTCTTTTATTTCTAGTGTTAATAATTTGTGTCTGCTTTTTTTGTTTGTTTTAATTAACCTGGCCAAAGGTTCATACATTTTATTGAACTTTTCAAAAAAACAGTTTTATGTGTTAGTGATTTCTCCACTGAATACATTGTTTTCAATTTCATTAGTTTCTTCTCTAATTTATTACGATTTTACTTCTTTTGCTTACTTTGGATTTAATTTATTTTCTAATTCTAGTTCCCCAAAGTGGAAGTTTAGACTATTGATATTAGATCTTTCTTCTTTTCTAATGTATGAACTCAATGCTACAAATCTTGCTTTAAGCACTACTTTTGCCACATCGCACAAAGTTTGATAAGATTTATTTTCATTTTTATTTAGATTTAAATATTTATTTATTCTTAAAACTTCTTCTTTGATCCTTGTTTTAGTTTGATACATGTTGTTTAATCTCCAAATATTTTGGGATTTACTAGTTGTTCTTTTAATTGACTACTAGTTGAGTTCCATTGTTTTTTGAGAGCATACTTCCTCTGATGCTGATTCTTTTCAATTTCTGAAGGTATGTTTTATATCCCAGAATGTGGCCTATCTTGGTGAATATTCTATATGAGCTTGAGAATAAGGTATATCTTGCTGTTGCTAGATTAAGTATTAAATAGATGTGAATTTGATCAATTGATTGATGATGTTTAGCTTAAGTAATTTTTTATTGATTTCCTACCTCAAGGACCTGTCAATTACACATACAGTGTTGTTTAAGTCTCCAACCATAATAGAAAATCAATCTATTTCTTCTTACATTTTCATTGGTTTTTGTCTCATGTATTCTGATGCTTTTTTGTTAGTAATATACACATCAGGGTTTTTTTCTTTTTTCTTCTTTTTTTGACAATTGACACGTTTATTATTATGTAAAGCCTCTCTTTATCTATAGCAATTTTTTCTTGCTCTGTAGTCTACTTTGTTCAAATTAATATAATCATTCCTTCTTTGTTTTGATTAGTGTTAGAATGATATATCTCTCTCTGTTCCTTTACTGCATATCCATGTGTTTATATTTAATGTGGATTTCTTTTAGACAAAATAAAATTGAGTTTTTTCTTTTATCTACTCTGGCAGTCTCTGTCTTTAATTGATACATTTAGAGCATTGCCATTTATAGTCATTATTGATATCGTTGGAATAGCATCTACAATATTTTTTACTGTTTTCCATTTATTACTCTTGTTCTTTCTTTTTTTATCTTCTACTCTTTTTCTGGCTATTGGTGTTTTAACTGAAAATTTTCTATTGTTCCATTTTCTCTCCTTTCTTAGCATATAAATTCTTCTTTCTTCATCCTTTTAGTTGTTGCCCTGATGTTTGACCTATACATTATGACTCATTTATGTTCACTTTAAAATAATATACTGTTTTGCAGGTAGTACAATTACCTTATAACAGAATATTTCTAATTCCTGCCTCCCATTTCTTATAAAATTGTTGTCATTCATTTTAATTATTCATAGGCTGTAATGACTGAATATATTGCCATTTCTACTATTTTAAACAAACTGCCATCTCTTAGATCAATTAAGAATAAGAAAAATAAAAGATTTTGTTTTACATTCATTTATTCCTTTTTTGATACTCTTCTTTGTGTACAACTAAGTTTTCAACATATTGTTTTCCTTCTTTCTGGAAAACTTCATTTAACATTTGTTGAGAGGCAGGTCTACTAGCATCATAATTTCTTGAATTTTTGTTTATTTGAAAAACTGTATATTTCTCCTTTGCTTTTGGCTTTCCTTTTTTCTCATTCTTCTTTTCTCTCTGTCAGATTGCATAATCTATGTCAATTATCTTCAAGTTGGCTACTTCTTTTTTGTTAAGTCAAATCTGTTCATCCTCTCTAAATGATTTTTTTGGTTATTGAATTTTGCAACTCCAGACTTTCCTTTTTTTAATAGTTTCTCTCTCTCTCTCTTTTGATATTCTCTATATGATGAGACATTGCCTTCATATCTTCCTTTGCTTCTTTTAGCATGACTTCTTTTTGTTCTTTGAACGTGTTTATAATGGCTACTTTAAGTCTTTGTTACATCTGACATATGTTCCTTTACACATATTGTTTCTGTTGCTCACTTTTTGTTCTTTCTATTTATGGTTCACACATTCCTTTTTCTTTGCTTATCTAATATTTTTATTGAAAACTAGACATTATAGATAATATATTACAGCAATTCTGAGAACCAATTCCCCTCTCTTCAGGCTTGTTTTTATTGTTGCTTGCTTGTTTATTTGTTCTTTTGACCTGGCTTGGCTATGTTTGTAAAGCTGATTGCCACTGCCATGTGAAGCCTTTTGTGTGTCTCCTTCAAAGGCAAAAACAGGTGTGTGTACGATCACCCTGAGATTGCAGTGATTTTGGCAGAGCTCTGATTGACTCTTTCCATGTTCTCTCTGTTAAGTTCTCTGCTTCATTTGATCTTACATCTCTTCAGTTAAGCTCTACTAATTATCAGCTGGTTTCTCTATTTTATCCAGCAGTACTTTGAGGCAAAAATTGCTCATCAGTCTGATCCAATTAAGGTGGGTCAGGGGTAGTATTTGAGACCAGTCTTTGAGCTTTGTTTTGACATTAGGGAGTCTGTTCTGAGCTGTATTTTCCCATGTTTTCTGAGGAAAAGTATTTGGCCTGTGGTTTATAGATTGTTAATCTTAATTAAGAAGAATTATTGCTGTTCAGAGTGTCTTTAATCTTGAACTTGCACACATTCCATAAAAGTCAGTTTTTTTGAGGAGCGCTTCAGAGCTCTCTTTTCTTATGGACTGTCAGTCCCCTAGGCAAACTCTGAGCCACTACTCTGGGCCCCGGGCATCACAGAAAACTCCGTTCCTATAGCCTTGCCTGTCCTAGCATGGAAATTCTGCTCTGTGAATGAGCTGGGGCAAGAGCATTTGGAGCCTCAGAATTCTTGGCTTGTCACACTTCGGGTAGAGCTTCCATTCCATGTGTAGAGGATGGGTTAAGGTACAAAGCCTCATTTTTCCATCACACTCATCAGCAATTTAGCATCTTCAACATGGAGTTGGAGGAAATAAAAAGCACTGACAATTTACCCCTCCAGGTGAGATGCAGTAACCCTAGATTTGAATCTAAGAGTAGAGGAAATCCCTCTTCTTGGCCACATCCTCCCAAGATAAAGTTTCTGTGAAGATGAGGTGGGACTGAGTGAATAGGGAAAAAGGGTCTCAAATACCATGGGCTCTCTCTGCTCTTAAAGTATTTTAATAGATTTTCTTGAATAAATGTTTCTTCTTAATTAGGGCAATTTCTAGAGACATTACTTTTTTTTTTCTATATTGGCTTGTTTCACAAGGGAATGTGCTATGAAGTTCCTCATTGCTGTAATTTTGAAAGTGGAACATCTTAGTTGATTTGCTAAAATGAGCAAGTATACAAGGAGGCAAATTTCTCAGAGAAGAAACATTATAAGTAGTTGTAATTGCAATGACGGAAATGGGGTTTTTGATTTTCAGTTTTTTATAACTGATAGGAATGTCTATTTTAGTTCTCAGTAAGCAAACAAAAATATCAAACCACACATGATTGGAGAGAACTCTGTTTTCGCTAACTTCTAGGTTCATGAGTAAATAAAAATTAGCACTTAATAGTATGTAGAAAATGATCATGAGAGCGTCAAAACCTGAGGGATAAACACCATAAATAAATGACAGCTTTCAAGCAAATTCCTCACTAAACAAAATGAAAATAGAAATTTAATTATTCTGCTCAATATAAAAAAATACACCTAAGTAAAAATGAAATATATACAATATATTAATGTATTAGAAAAATTAAATAGACTTAATAAATTGTCATGAGATCAATTACAAAACGAAAAAATTTATGAAGATAAAAGCCCCAAATTATGAAGAAATACAAAAAAATAAGAGAAAAACACTCGGAGGAACTAAAATTAATAATTCTGTGGGATTATTTCACACAAATTTGAATAAAATTAATAATTACTAGGAAACTTGTAATTACTAATAAATTGACTCAAAAAGCAATAAAAATGCTAAGCAGATGACTACTACTATGTAGGAAATTAGGGAAATTTCCAGAGAGTTATACCATAAAAATTATCTGGCCCAGACAATTTTGTAGGACTCTCTTGCAATATGTTTAAGAATAGATAATTCTGGAGCTATTTAACTAGTCTTATCCATAGAGAAAAAAGGGAAATTACACAATTACTTTCAAGAATCAAGATTAAGTGAAGTAATGTTTGTATTATGCACTACCGTTGCATAATAAATGTTTAAAATAGTACCCTTTACCACTTAGGTTATTTTCATTATTATTAAACCATCATTACCTTGAATCCAGTATCTAACAAAGACAGAGCTAAGAGAAAAAAAGAAAACCAACCCACCTCACTGACAGACATTAATGCATACATATTGGATAATAAGCAACCAAATAAAATCAGTAACACATACATAAAAATTACAACATGATCAATTGGGATTAACCTGGAAATGCAGAGATCATTCAATATTTTATTAATTTACATAATATGCCACTTTTATAACAGAGAAAAATGATCTTAAGAAATGATAAAAATAAATTTTATATAGTTCCCACTATATTCTTAATCACAACTCTTAAAATAAAATCAAAAAACTAATCTGTGTGGATATATGAAGGGATAACTAAAATTAGAAGATCATAATTTGATTATATTTAGAGAATATTATCCTATCAACCTAAATGTACATACTACCTGGAAAAAGCATATGTCTATGTTTCTGAACTACCTGTCTCTTAACATTGAGATTACTTCCTTATGTTAACTGCTTCTACACTTTTGTTCTGCTTTCTGCTTTTGCTGAGGTAGTGGAACAAATATTTTATACAAGGCAATTGGTGAATATGCTAGTTAATTGTCCATTTGTTCTTTATTCCCATGGATTCTCCACATTTATAAATAATTGATTACCTTTGTAATGCTATGTATTTTATTTTATGTATTTAAAATTAGTATTCAGAGAAAATATACATATGTTTTTATTAACAAGAGTGCATGGCACAAAAAAAGGTGACTACCTGTAGTACCTGTTTGGCAGTCCCCCTTCCATGGCTTTAACTCTAACTATGTTACAATATCACAATTTCTTCCTTTTTGCTCCTTCAGAAATAATGGTAACAATTGCTTCTTTCTCTTGTTAGTTTCCAGATGCCTCAATCTGCCTTTTTGGTTCCCTTAATCCTACCATAATTCTGGGAATAGTCCCTTCATTAAATTCTCTTCAAAATCCCAGCTGAGCAGGCCTTCTGTTTCCTTTGAAGATTAGTAGTAAGTATATTATCCTACCTTTAGTGACAGGATTTCTACATAGGCCGATGAAGGCAGGGGAGGTAGCCTTATATAGTTTGATGAGAATTGTGTCGATACAGAGCTCTTTTGCTAAATATATTTTACTTGCATAGTGAAATACTAAAATCACCTAGTAGTTTCTTGTAGATAAGCAAGCATACTTTACAAATGTTCCTCATTTTAAAATTCAGATATTCTCTAACATATTCAGTTCCCTAAAGAGAAATACAATTTTTCTTTCATTAACCAGACATGTTGTTCCTTTGCCTGTTAAATGCTGAGTATTGAGAGAGGGTCAAGTGGTACAGAAAAAATTTGTTATTCCAAAAGGAATTATTTATAAAGAAAGTATAGAAGTAATATTTCTGCACTTTTGTGTTTTAGTGAATAAATTAAAAACCCTATACAGTGAAATATAAAAGCATTTATCAGAATTGTGTTCCTATATTCTGGGTGCAGGAAGAACATCAAGACTTTAGAAGAATGATGTCTTACTTGTGTACTGTCCTTTTCTAAAGTGTCTCATCACACTTGGTCTGTGGCCACCCTCTATTCATGTCTTATCTTTGTTGCAGCTGAGCCTGCCTAAGTTTTGGACATGTACTAACACTGACTGCTGACATCTCTGAACCATTTCATGGCCTGTATTCATAAGAACCACAGATTTGAACCTTCCTTATCTTGATCCCAGGCCTATTTTGGCCATCAGTTCTCTTAGCACTTTTACACTTCCCATTAGGGTATAGAGAAACTTCTGGTTTCCTCCACAGCCCATTAGAAAAGTGTGAAATAGAAAAAGAAATCATATTAAATACTCTTTTTACCTAAACATGCAATATCTGCAATTGTACTCTACTGTAGCTATCTCGAGTTGGCATGTCACACACTACAATGATGTCTTCTTCTGGAGTTCAGGTAACAAGTGATGCAGAAACCCATGCTGTGTTTTTGCTTATACTCTCAATTTTATAATTCTATTTATCAATATGTCCAATGTCCCAGGGACCTAGTCTCTTCTGCTTTGAATATTTCCTTTCCCCCCTTATGTCCATGTAGTGTTTTCCTTGCCTCTCCTCATGGTGGACACTGCCCTTGTATCATGCTTGATGTTCTTCTCTAATCTGTGAAAGGAAGAGTTAGGGAGAGTATAGTAGGACCTGAAGATAGAGGGTCCTACAGTAATGTCTTTTAACCCATTATAAGGACTTTTGATTTTACTTTGAGTGAGACAGAAAGACATTGGAAAGTTTGGGAAAGCGATGAGGCATGACAACACTTTTAAGAATTATCAATATGGCTGCAGCACTGAGAATAGACCATAGCGTTGGTGGTGGCCAAGGTAGAGACTGATGAGAGGTTGTTGCTATAATGCAGGTGAGAGATATTTGCTTCAACACTGCTGTAGCAGTTGAAGTGGTGAAAAGTGGTCAAATTTCAGATTCATTTTTTTTTTTTATGGAAGAGAAGACAGGATTTTTTATGGACTGGAAGTAGGGCATAAGAGAAATAAAAGCATCAAGGATAATGAGGAAGCAATTGCTGGTTGCTTACCATTTTCTTCTTTTCTTAATAACAAAATCTCTTTATTATTGGAGGTGGCAATGTTCCCAAGTTATAAATAAAGGAACAACAGAAGGAGGATGAGAAGGAGAAGAGAGAGGGTGAGGAGGACACATTTTGCAGATTCTCTTTCAAATGGATATGGCCAAGGAAATGCAAGGTTAAAATTGTCTGGTAGATATTTTGGGAGAGCACTTTAAAAGGAGTTGGCTCAGCCAGAATGTATATTCTACTGTGCTTGTCTTTTCTTCCATTCTACTACCTGGAATGTGGAATAAAAGGCCAAGATGTTTGTAAAAAACACATATTAAGCCCTTAAGTTAATAACAGTGGTTGTCTATATGCAAAATATTTGTTATATTGAAAAAATAATTTTGTATGTTTAAACCACTATAATCAGGTCTCTGTTACTTTTATCTAGGCTTAATGTCTAACTAATGCAAATGACTTCAAGGTTTTTGGTCTGAGCAGATTGCATAATGGCATTGTCATTTACTGAGAAGGGAAAAGCAGTGAGAGGAGCAGATTTTAAGGAAAAAAAGAGGAGCTCAGTTTTGCATGCTTTAAGTTTCAGATTCCCATTAGATATCCAAGTGTAGATTTTTAGTAAGTAACTGGCCATGAGTCTGAGGATCATGAATGAGGCTTAGAAATTGATAATGGCAAGTGCATAGACATCTGTGAGCAATGTCTAAGACCAGGAAAAACTCCACAATTTCTAAATGTTATTGATTCATTTAAAGCAAAATTTATTTCAAATAATTAAATTTAATTATTTCCTCTTTTGTACAATTTGGTAAATATTAGCTCATAATTAATTTATAAAAATGAATAAATATCCTTTCTGTCTTTGTTTTCTTTCATCATAATGGCATCACAATGGAAATTTACTAAATTGAATAAAATGTTCAGTTAACATCTTTGAATCTTTGTAATATTCTAGGTGCCAAATTACTTAAATCAACTTGTTCAAAACTATTTTTAGTATAATAAAATACTAATACAATCATTAATTCTATGTATTAATAAAAATGTATTTGTGACATTGAACATTAGTACCAAAATAGTTATATCTATATATATGTATGTATATATTAATATTTTTTACTTTAAAATATATGAATAACTATCATGAACAAGAATATTAATAGTTCTTTCTGTCAAAGAACAAAAAGAAAATACTTCTATATTTCTGACTGTTGATTAACTTAACTAGCTAGTAGATACATACTTGAGGTTTAGGAATATATCAAGAAGTCAAATAGTAATGAATGTAACTATGAAAATATATTACCCATTGAAGTCCATCCAACCTAAGCAGCAATCTTAGTATTGCTGATTTTGCATTGATACAGAAGTATGGGTGATTATATTTCCACAGATTCTTTTTCTATAAAAACCTTCCTCTGGACAAGCAGAATGTCAAAATTTCCATTCACATTTTAATGCTATAGCTGTGTGTTTCCTTGCTACCACTGTAATTACTTAGAGGAAAATTAGTACTATAAAATTATACATTTATCATCTTATGGTATTCTTCCCATTTTTGATCATCCATTTATGAGCTTGAATTCAGCCAGGAGTTTATTATTATCCATTTATAAGCAGCCAACAAAATAGTAAATTATGCATTTGAAAGCCCTGCTGGCTGACATTTTTTAAAGTTCACTGGACATTTTTTTTTCTGCAGTAGAAATGTGCTGCAAGCACTCAAGGTCTGAAATCTGATTCCCATTTAGATGTTGTTGAAAGGTAAGTGCAACTAGTTCTTATTAATATTTCATATTCTAAATGTGCCATACTTTAACACTGGCATCTTGTAGTCCTACATCTGAAGAGCAACTTACAATCAGATAGGTGTAATATGATATGTGCATTAAGCTTGATTATGCCTACTGTGTCTTCACAAAGATAATTGTATAAGTGATATATTAATTTACATGTGTGTTCTGATAACTTTGTATATAGTATCATAGACAATATTAGGCATATGACAATTTGCCATCAGGCCTAAAAATTGATGATATGCTTTCCCGATGATTATGAACCATTTTAAAGATACCAGAAATCTGTGATAGATGCTTTTTACATCCATGAGAATACAAAATATTATATTTTAAAATTCGAGATTTTCATAAGTACCTCATTAAATTTCTTATTGTTCTCAGTTCTAAACCTGTAAGAAGTTACTTTTGTTTCCCCATTATAAGAAATGTTTTGAACTCATTAAGAGAATTAAAGCATTACCAGTGTGGGCATAGTAGCAGTATTCAAAACATTTTATTCTACTTGTGACAAGTTGTCATGACATAATCAAGACTAGGGAGGAAAAAGAAAAAACAAAATAAGGTCAGGCTATGGTTGTGCTCTCTGACTTTAAATATGATTAATTGCATCTTTGAATTTGTTTCTGAGTCCTTACTTTAGAATAAAAATTGGAAAGCATGCGTTGGAGCAATCCTGCTCCCTTGTTCAATTTGCTTCTTGTAACTCAAAAGAACATTTAATGAAGTCATACTTCTAAACGAATTTGAAAAACACTCTTTTTTCTTTTTATTACAATTCAGTGGGGGTTTTATTGGCTCATTTGTTTGATTTATTTTACTTGGATAGAGAAACTATTGTTTAAATTCATTTCATTGCTTTGCATATTATAGTTTGTCCAAAATGTTAGCTGGTAACACAAATTTCAAAGCAAAATAGATTATGTTAGAGGCTCCTTGATCTCCCACTCTTAGACTTTCAGGAACAGATACAATTCTACCATTTTGATCTCATATTTCTTCCACAAATGGTATTGTACAGCATAGTAGACAGATGCTCTTTTCTACCTCACCTCATATTGCCATTCTGTCTTTAGGAGGATCAGATTTTTTTGCTGGGAACTGCCCCTCTTCCCACTTCAATCAATATAGTTTTTTGTTTGTCTGTTTTGCTGCAACGCTATTACATAACCTTACTTACTAAATGCCGATGGTTCTATCCAGGTGTGGGCAATTTACTTTAATTAGATCAATCTTTCCTTCAATTAGCACATTTTTATTGTTGAGTTACCTAGGAAAGCATGAGGGATTTTGAACCTATCAAGGCATTTAAATGGTAGTGATGACAGCCCTATTAATATGCCAGTAAAAAGCTTTAAGATTAGGCCTCATCATAGTATAAAAATACTTTTCTTTTTCCAGGAATCATTTCATGGATGATCACACCAGATAGCGTTTTATTTATGGTATTGTATTACTCAAGGTTCTCCAGAGAGACAAAAAAATAGCATAGATAGATAGATAGAGAGTAGATTTATTAGAGGAATTGGCTCCAATTTTTATTGAGGCTGAGAAGTCCCACACTAGGTTGTCTGTAACCTGGAGAATCAGAGAAGCCAGTAGCATGACTCAGTCCAAGTTGGAAGGCCCAGGAACCAAGGAAGCCGATGATGTAAGTGGTGTGGGAAAGAACAAAATACAGCCAGATTTGATTTCCGCCAGTGCTCTTTTTCACTTATCTCTACTTCTCTCTACATGTCCAGTATTTTTATCTCTCTCACTTCAGAATGACTTTCTATCTGGAGAAAAACATAACTGAACTTTCCACTATATCTTGCCAATGTAGACACCCAGAGAGATGCCCCCTTAAAGTTACTCAAACTCAACTTTAAAAACCTAGGGAAGAATTGAAGGAACAACTGACTGCCAGTTGTAGGGGAGAAAAAGTTATATGGTTTACTCAACCATAACAAGGTTCATAGCAAACACCCCTATAACAAAAGACAGATTAACAAGAGAAAAGAATAACAAATTTGTTTAACCTAACTTTTACATGACACAGGAGATTTCTTAAGGAAAGTAAGACAACAAATGGTACACAGACCAAAAAACCCAGAGAAAACTGTGTATTTTAAAGCTAACTCTGACGAAATATGTGAAAAATTGTGAAGAAACATGATTGGACATAAAAAGGTACGATCTAATGGTAATAAACTGAAGGAAACTTCAGCAAGGACTATCCGTTCAGATTCTTTCCTGTGTCTCTGTATGACATTTTTTCTTCCTCCCATGTATGGGTCAGGATACCTGTCACATGAAGATCTTTAGCAGAGAAGGGAGAAGGTCAGAGAGTCATCTCCAAGGTGCCAAATTTTGGGGTAGGATTTTCTGAGCCTCAACACAATTATAAGTGTGATCTTTCAAAATTATCTGGCCAATCAAGCAATTGGCAAACTTTTAATAAGAACTAGAAATAAGCCTCAGGATATAAAAAAATAGATAAATGCAAATTATATGAATTATCAAAAATGATTTCAGAGAAAAATAATATTACAGTATTCTTTGCTTATCTGCAAGTGATATGTTCCAAGACTCCCAGTGGATGCCTGAAACTGTGGATAGTACCAAATCCTATATATGTTGTTTTTTTCCTATACATACATACCTATGATAATGTTTCACTTATAAATTAGACAATGGAAGAGATTAATAGTGATAATTGAAAATAAAATAGAATAATTATAACTATATGCTGTAATAAAAGTTATTTCAATGCGATCTCTTTTTTCTCTCAAAATATTGTATGTGTTGTTTTCTGATTATAGTCAAAAACAGATAACTGAAACCCCAGCAAGTGAAAACATGGACAAGGAAGAACGACTATATTGCAGAGATAGATTAGTGTTAAATATTTACCAATACAAAAAAACCTATCTTATCTCTATAAATTCAATTTATTTCGTTTTTCTTAGAGCAAAAGGAACTAATAATAATTTGTATAGTGAATATTACTTTTTAAAATTGCAACTAAATTTCAAAAAATGTGGGAGATCTGCAGACATATAAAAACCTGTTTTTTAAAATCAAGAATATTTTACATATTATGCATTGCCTTCAGATTTAAAGTAATATTATTCTAAGACATATATCAATCCCAATTTTTATTTTATTACTTTACATGTAGTTTTGATCATCAATACATTATAAGTAATTCTGTTGTTTGAAGTTGAAATATTTTAGAACTGACATTGTAAACAGCAACTGAACATGATACCATTGCTGTTTCATATATATATATATGTGTGTGTGTGTATATATATATATATATATATATATCATCACATGTAGAATATGTTTTGGATTTAGTTTAATTTTATTCACTTTTTCAGGAGTCTTCACATGTCTTTTTTTAAGCCATATTAGAACTTTTTGTGTATTTTTGGAAAGCCATAAAAGGTATATTATAATCAATTTAATACTTAGAAATTGATTCCACTAAGCAAACCTGTCAATTATCCATGGCCTCATCCAGTGAGGAAAAGAGGTTATTTTATCATTTTCTTTAGTTGTTATTCTAAATTTATAGTTGAAAATTAATATAACCTAGTCTATCTGTTTTTGACTGTTAATATCCATTATGACAATTATTTCTAATATTTCAGAGTCAAAGAAGCAAACTAACCACAAAAGGGCAATTGGATACATAATTCAAACTTTCAGAAGAAATTGAAACATTAGTTTTAAAATAAATTACTGTCATGTTTTATAATTATCAGGATCTTGTGTTCAAAAATAATAATTCAAGGTTTTATTTCTTACTTATTTTAAAACTATAGGTGAAACCTACACATATATATAAATATTGCACTGCATGAAAATATTAATTGGAACATTTTAAATTTTCATACAAACTATAGCAGAGTATGATGATAAATTATGACTACTGGATTCTGGCTTTTAATATCTGTCCTTGATAACACCTGCTTGGCTTAATTTACTTCAGATACTTGAGCTTTTATGTCTTACTTCTCACACAGCTAAATTAATAATAGTATCTAATTTCCTTGAAAACTTAAAGTTTAATTAGTGAACTTATATGACAGAAAAACTTTAAGTTGACATGAAGGCTGTTGTAAGAGATTCAATGCAATACTTAAAAAATTCTTTGAGAAAGTAAAAACATATGATATGCATGAATATAATTTTTGCACTATTTTATCTTCTCTGAGGATTAACTCCTCCTTTATTTTCTGGCATTTTAAGTCACTGAGTTTGGAAATTGAAACTGTGCATTATATATAAGAAGCTATATTTCAAAACAATGCATTTCTATAAGGTATTTCATTTAATGCAATTATCTTTCTGCATGAAAGGACTCAAGCTATAGATACTTGATAAAAATAAA
This sequence comes from Avahi laniger, assembly GCA_963575035.1. NCBI lineage: Eukaryota > Metazoa > Chordata > Mammalia > Primates > Indriidae > Avahi > Avahi laniger. The sequence goes on along the minus strand of CAUYSK010063670.1, from coordinate 5,797 downwards.
ACTGCCCATTTTAATATATGCATTCAGTACAACTAGTAAGTGTAAAAAATACAATTAATTTCAAAATTATAACTTGTATAAATATGAGATGTTGCTATTACAACTCAATACAATATTAAAAATACATTATGTTTTATTCAGACTAATTTGAGAGTTCAGTTTCTATATAAATTTTAATGCCATTAATGTTTTATTTTTATTATAGTGAGAAGATCATTTCTTAACTCGAGTGATATAAAGACCTTACTGCAAATTACATTCATAGTAACAGAGCATTTTAAAATAAAAGTTAAAATCCATTTTAGTGACTGATAATAATAAGCGACTTTATTGGTTAAAAAATATCAATATAAAGTTTGATATTCAATATCATAGGTAGTTTTACATTTTTCAATTGTAAGGTCAAACATAATTAGAAAAAAAAATAACTCAAAGTAGTAGGGAATTTCAGGAAAGTTTGAATTTAATTAAGCTATTTCAACATGCTAGTCCACAAATGAAAAATAACTTTTTAAAGATCTATTTATTAAATGCATCCCATTTAATAAACATTGACATTTAAAAGTATGAAAAACAGTTATGTTAATGGGATAACAAGGAATGATTTATGTTTGCAGAACATAGATCCTTCGACTGATCTTGTGGAAACTGTTTAAGGTATATGTAATAGAACTACCGTATTTCTCTTAGTGTCAGAAAGAGAATATTTTCATGAAATAATATAGTCTTAAATACATATTCAAAGGAATAATGGATAATTTTTTCATTAAGCTAACCAATATAATATTGAAAGCAAAAATGCTTTATATTCTTGCCTAATAATTTTAATAAATAAGGAACACAATTTAAGAAAACCTGATTGTAATTTATTGGAAGGAAATATTAGTAAAACTTGTTATTCACTTGAATATAGCATTTCATTGATGTATTATATGATTTTCTGGAAACTTGAAACCTGGAGTTGTTGATTTCCATTTCCTTAGAGCTATCTGGATACACTGTTGAAGTAGTGTAACAAAACATGAAGCAATGTGAATACTCTGTTAAAAGAAAACAGAAGTTAGTTATATGGAAGAGTTCCTTTTACAACAAATAATTGTGCATGAATACTTTTAAAGCAACACTAGTCATACAAAACTTCATTAATTTAGAAGCATGATGACTATCAAATAGCCATTATACTTCCTGATGGTTTTACTATTTTCTTTTGGATTTTATTTTCTGTTTATGCTTTATAAGATATGTTTTCTATAATTATAATTACTTTTAAACAAATCACATCTGTTTCTACTTTTTATTAAATAAGCATTTGGTACTGTTTTCCAATATCATACACAGAAAGTGAAATAGTCATTTAAAGGCTCATTTCTTCATCCCATAAGGGAAATGACACCAAATCAATATGTATTTTTATTGAATAAATTCAGCTTGGCTGATTTGAAAAAATTGCTTGGTACTTTATATTAATATATTGTGCAGTTATAGAACACACAAGGAAGACTGCACTGAAATGTTTATTGCAGCACAATTCAGAATTGCAAAGATGTGGAATCAACCCAAGTGCCCATAAAAATGTATGTGTATATATATATATATATATATATATATATATACACCAGGGAATACTACTTAGCTATAAAAAAGGATGAATGAATGCCTTTTGCAACAATTTGGATGGAACTGGAGACCATACTCCAAAGTGAAATATCTAAAGAATGGAAAAATGAACACCACATGTACTTACTATTCAATTGGAACTAACCAATGAGCACACATGTGCACAGAGGGGGGTAAAACTCCGTGGAAATCAAACAGACAAACAAAGGGGAGGGAAGAGGAGAGGATGGATGAAAACCTACCTAACGGGTGCAATGAATACTATTATAGGCGACAGACACACTTATAGCTATGACTCAAGCATTACAAAAACGATTCATGTAACCAAAACCATTTGTATACCCTTAATATTTTGAAAGAAAAAAAACACATAAGGAAGAGTTAAACAATTTTTGTCCAATCAAATATTTCTGAGCTCCTACTATGTGTGCAATGGTATCATGGGTGCTGCTAAGATAAATAAAAGTAATGGTGTCTGCCTCAAAGAGCAGAGACTGAGTTGGAATATTTATTTTAATGTCCAAGTTTCTGCCTTCTTAAGACAGTCATGATTTCCTAGGTTGGTGTAGTAGACGGAATAATGCACTTCAAAAGATTTCCACATCCTAGTCCCCAAAACCTGTGAATATGTCACCTAACGGGACAAAAGGGAACTCTGTACACTATATATAATTTTTTGTAATTAACTAACATAATTTTAGCTTATTTATTTATCCATTTCCCTGTTTGGGGGATTTAGGTGGATGCTAATATTTGATGTTGGTAACAACTGCACATTACTTATTATTTCTTCCAGAAAGTTCAATTCGTGGAACAAGGGATACAGATTAATTAAGACTGTTGATACATGTTGCTTAAATGACTTTCAAAAGCATGATTCCCAGTTGCATTTTCAACAGTAGTCATTAACAATGGCCATTTTACTATTTTCAACAAAAGATGTATTTGTTTTGTTTATTTTTTAAAGAAATGGGATCATCATTGCTGTATTACTTTGCTGTATTATTATTATTACAGCGAATCAAGATGTTGTTCAATGACAACTTAGTGATAAAACTTTCCCTGAAAACTCTAGTTAAAATGGAAAACTTGGCCGGGCGCGGTGGCTCACGCCTGTAATCCTAGTACTCTGGGAGGCCCAGGCGGGCGGATTGTTTGAGCTCAGGAGATCGAGACCAGCCTGAGCAAGAGCGAGACCCCGTCTCTACTAAAAAAAATAGAAAGAAATTATTTGGACAACTAAAAATATATAGAAAAAACTAGCCAGGCATGGGTGACACATGTCTGTAGTCCCAGCTACCTGGGAGGCTGAGGCAGTAGGATCGGTTGAGCCCAGGAGTTTGAGGTTGCTGTGAGCTAGGCGTGGCGCCATGGTACTCACTCTAGCGCGGGCAACAGAGCGAGACTCTGTCTCAAAAAAAAAAAAAAAATGGAAAACTCTATTTAAAAAGGCATCACAATCTCTTTTACCCTACTTTTACCTACTTATACCTTATATATACTTTTAATTACCATTTGTTGCCTTCTAAGATATTACATAATTAAATTTTTTAGAAATTTTTGTCTTTGCCAACAATATAAACTCCACGAGAGAACATTTGCCTCTTTGTTTTGTTTGATTTTGTTCCTAAGTCCTATATTCCTTGTACTTAAAATGCCACTTTTAACATACACTAAAATTTTATTTAATTTTGTTGCAAATAGATTTTATTCCATATGTTAACCCATATTGATTGCCAATGATTTTCAGGAGTTCATTATTGAGAAATAATTTTAACACGGGCTTTTGGTGTCTTATCTAAGCTCTTTTATTCTAAGCTAAGGTCACGAAGATTTTCTCCTATGTTTTCTTCTATTAATAAACATTTTATAGGATCAGGCTTTACATTTAGATCAATCCATATTGAATTTATTTTTTTAAGATCTTTTTTATACTGTCTTATGTGGAAGTATCATGTCTCATCTTTCTTGAGGAAATCAAAGTGCTATCTCTGTTCCTCAGTAACTTCATTATTGATATAATATATATGAGATTACTGAGGGACATAGCTTTTTGAATACATAAATTCATTTATATTTATGGTTTTTTATATATCCTCCTATTTCCCTCACCCTAGATCAGTGGATTTTAACTGGAGTGATTTCACTCACCACCCTTCCCTGGAGAATATATATTATTTCTGGAGACATATTTAATGATCAAAACTGTGGAGATGATATCACTGGTATCCAGTAGGTAGAGGCCATGGATGCTGCAAAAGATCCTATAATGCACAGGCATCCCCCATAACAGAGAATTATCTGGCTCAAAATGTCCCTAATGTTTAGGTTTAGAAACTCTATCCTTCCTACCTGAATAGTCATATTTTACCATCTTTTTAAATTGAAAGCCATGTGACAACTATTTTGGCATTCACATTCCTAGCAGAATGTTAAACTTAAACATGTTTTGCTTACTACTTCTGAGTGATTTCCCAACAGACAATACTTGCATCTGTTCCCACTTGTTTTTCAGCATCAAACCAAATACAGAAATTTTAAAAACCACTGACTTCTTCTGAATTAATATAATTAAAATCATAACTTAAACTGTGCTTTCAAATTTAAAATAATAGGATGTCTTTTCATAGTCTCCACAGCATATATGTACATTATACCTCTGGATATATTTGGTAAAATTTTCAGAGGTCACGTTTTTGCTGGAAAGTTTTTTTTTTCTTTTTTTGTATTTCACTGTATATGTGTGTGGTAAATATGTATGTGTGTGTAGGTATGTGTGTGACAAATGAAATCATATGTAATTTTTAACAGTTTTTAAATGATCATAAAGCCAATAATCATTTAACCATCATACAGATTTTTTTAAAAGGGTGATTATTAATAGCTTTGAAGCCCTTTTTTGCCTTCATGGATCTCATTTACTTCAGTACTTCTGGACAAAACAATTTTCCTGAAATAAACATGTATAATAGCCTTGATTTTCTTGTCGATTTACGCAACAATATCTGTATGATGAATTCATCAATGTTCTTGATATATCTGTAGCCTATTCATTTTCATTTCTCTATGGTTTTTCACCATATGAAAATTTCAAAATTGTATTAATATCTATTTATTATCTGGCTAGTGATTATTTGGGTTGTTTCCACCTTTTTTCTATTACAAACAATGATGCTACAAACATTGTGTACAACAATAAAGCTTTAAGAACCATTATTAACCACATCACTTCTAAAGATTTATAGATAGGTAAACAATGTATTAATAGATAAATAGATGACTGATTGATAGAGCAATTAGTTGATAGAGACAAAGATCCTTGACAGTAGTTTTTTGTTTAAATAAAATAAGACCATTTTTTTTTATGAATACTTTCTAGTTTGTTTTCATAAGAAACCCTCTCAGAAACTTTGCACGCTCAAACTGTTCCCTTGTATGATGCCTCACAGGTTTTTACTCTAATGTACCATAATAATGTTCTAGATGGGAGAAATGGCTGCCTTTATTTTGTTAAATTAGACGTTGGTGACTGGGACTGGGGACCTTGGAAAGGAGAAACAGCAACTTTGTAGTTGGGTCAATATTTGGAAGAAATAGATATGAAAATGGAAGATCTATCTGAGTTTACACTTAAGGTATATTATTATGTATATCAGTTTGAAGATTTCTTCCCTAGTGTATATATTTGGGAATAGAATTGTTGAGGCATTGGGTATTTGAAATTTCTATTTTACCAAGATAATTATAATTTGTTTTTTAAAATGGTTGTAACAATTTGCATTTCCAGAGTTACCTTAGCTTCACAAGAATGGGTAATACTTTAAATCTGATTGTAAATGTTTTATACATTGATTTTAATTTCCTGATTAGTAATGATATGATAATCTTTACATGTTATTGGTATTCAGATTTTTCTCTTCTATAAAATATCTGTTTGCAATCTTTTGCCTACTTTTTATTTGAGTTCTTTGAATTTTTTGTTTGTATGTATAGAGTTCTTTTTTTTTTTTTTTGAGAAAGATTCTCAATTTCTTGCCTGGGGCGAGTGCCGTGGCGTCAGCCTAGCTCACACCAACCTCAAACTCCTGGGCTCAGGCAATCCTACTGTCTCAGCCTCCCAAGTAGCTGGGACTACAGGCATGAGCCACCATACCCGGCTAATTTTTTTTTCTAGATATAT
>CAUYSK010063669.1:0-11278 GCA_963575035.1 Avahi laniger | reverse complement strand
CAGAGTCTCACTCTGTTGCCCGGGCTAGAGTGCCGTGGCATCAGCCTAGCTCACAGCAACCTCAAACTCCTGGGCTCAAGTGATTCTTCTGCCTCAGCCTCCCGAGTAGCTGAGACTACAGGCATGCGCCACCATGCCCGGCTAATTTTTTCTATATATTTTTAGTTGTCCAATTAATTTCTTTCTAATTTTAGTAGAGATGGGGTCTCGCTCTTGCTCAGGCTGGTCTCAAACTCCTGAGCTCAAACAATCCGCCCTCCTCGGCCTCCCAGAGAGCTAGGATTACAGGCGTGAGCCACCGCGCCCGGCCCCCAGTGTTCATTCTTGAAGAGCATGTGTCTTTGGAAGAGCATCCCTAGCCTGTAATGTCAATTTTCCTTTTGATAATTTGTCTCTGCATTATTAATGTTATGTGCAACTTCATGCCCATCCAGCCCACCCAGAAATCACCATGGTGGCCATTGTTTGGGTTGATTTGATTTTTTTTAAAAATGAGAAGTTCTGATTGAACCTCTAAAGTGTGTTTACTCTGAATGCATTATGGTCATACTTATCAAATCGGAACTATATTACCCCCTTAAATTACCTTGAAAACGAAATCAATAGTTTATTTAACCAGAGTTAAGCAAAGGTAAAGAAAAGGAAAGAAATGCCCTGAGGAATCTGTGTAATAAGATTTACTTGGAAAGAAACAATGTATATAAACACAGGGAAAGAGTTTCAGTGTAAAGCAGGGTATATGTGTATCTCAGAGGAATAAACAGGCACCTAATTTAATATTGTTCATTTCTGTTCCCCTCTTACAAATAGCTCACCAGGCCTTTGTCAAGCATGGGTTGCTTTCTGAGCAAGCAATAGGAACAAACAATCTTATGACATTTTAAATAGCGACAGCAGGTAGATTTAATGTGGGTATTTATACTATTTGTTAAACTGAATATTTGAGACCCTTACAAAATTGGGCAGCTTATCAGTGCTTCCAACTTGGACTCCAGGGGCAAAATTGGTTATATTCAGATACCACCACTTCAGCTCCCTGTGTGTGTTTTAAGTTTACAATTTCTCAGGTTTTTCTGTCCCCAGATCATAGTTCCTTGGTACTTTGTGAAAATGACAGTTCCCTGTGGAGTGACAGATGTAGCCCAATATCCTGTATGACCTGAGACTTTCCATCAGCTAATCTCCCTTTGGCACTTGGAAAATATCTCGTTGTAAGTGGGAGGCACATTCTTCCAAAGGGACTGATGAACATCTCCTGGGGGGATGGATGGTTGGATGGAGTCTGAACACAAAAGGAAATTGGAAGGTTGGCTATTTCTCCAGCTTCCAAATGTATGCCTTCCAGGTCTCCACATTCTGGTCTTAGAGGTCATAGAATTCTAGAGTTAGAAGAGAATGAGAAATTCTGGAGCTCAACTTATCATTCTTCGGCCATGATGTATGTGTTTCATCAAGCATTTTCTGAGTGCGTTCCCTATGCCTGACCTTGACCTGGGCTTGGTGTACAATGAACAGAGCAGACATGGTCTCTGCCCAGTCTGGTGGGAGAGACAAAAAAACAAAGCAACAACAAAAAAACCAGGACCAGCAAACACACAAGCAAGACCGTTTCAGGTGGTAATATGTGCCACAGAGTGAGTGGGGAGAGAGTGTCCGTTGGTCTTTGTGGTCCAGAGTCCAGAAGCTTCCATGCGTTTCATCATTCCTAAACCACAATTCACCAGATTTACTTCACATAGCCCTTACCAATATTTTTCCAATAAAGTCCACCCCGTTTTTTTTTTGGCTTTAGTTAACCAAAGTCAGTTTCTCCTGATTGTAAGTAAAAATCCCAATAGATATAGTCATGGAGCGTGCTTGAGGAATAATCAGGAATTCTTTCTAAAGACTGTCCTGAGAAAACTTGGAAATAAAATTTAAATCAGAACATCTGATCTTTGGCATGGTTTTGTCTGCCCTGCATGTCTAAACGCATCCCTGTGTTTGGGGTAATTTCCCGTCTTAGGAACCATCTCATCTCCAACATGGAAGCGGGAAACTTGCTTTCTCAACTTCCCCTGTAGGGAGTGGGCAGTCAGGTGACCCGGACTTGGCCAGTCAGCACCGGTGTGGAGATGCCCTTCCAGAGCCACTGAGGTAAAGCAGGCTTTGTAAGGAATCTGTTCTGGGCATAATGGCCTCTCATTTCCGGAGGTAGCCATGACTGAAGTCTACAATCCAGTGCCCAGGGCCTACACGGCAGGTAGTGGTGTCTGCGCTGTATGTAATTCACACATTATTCCCAGCTACGCAGACCCCGTCTGTCCCAGAGAGTCTGTGAGGTCCCCAACACCATTGACTGAGTTCTTTTTCTGCTCAGATAGCCAGAGTGGACCCCAGTGACAGAGAACCCTGACACACGCACCCATCCTTTCCGAGTCTGAACAGCTGGTGGCTGTTGCGCAGTCACCGCTCCAGTGTCCGACAGGGAAGATTCTTTCCCTGTCACCTCCCTGCAGCAGCTGACAGACTAACTGAGCAGAAAACAGTCATTTTTGCTTCGAAATGTGAGAATTGGATTGTAAATCAATGGTGAGTCCATCTGTGAACATGTTCTCACCGCTTCTGAATGTTACAAGTTGGAGGACAAGAAGTCCCTGGGAAATACTATTAATATTAGTAACTACTACGACAGGCTTTTCCTGGGGGGTGGGGAGGAGGGCTGCTCACAGACAGGGACACTCTGTGCCCTGGTCCCTAAATGCCATGAGAGGCGGGGGGCTAGAGGCTGGGGGGCAGGGGGAAATGCCAGGGCAAACTGAACACATGTATTAGCTGCTCTGGCAGACCCTGCTGACTGTCCCTCGACAGCCACGATCTTCCTTGCATTGTCGTGGAATCCCAGATCTTCATCCAGCTACTGAGAACACATTTTAGCTGCCTTTGTGTGTATTTGTGGCCCGATCACTTAATTCTATAATAGTTAGTGGAATACAAGCCTAAATGCTGTGTTCAGATTCTGAGAAGTATTTGAAAGAGAGAGAGCACCCCCCCCCATCACTTCTTTCCTCCCTCTGCTGCTGGAGCATAGACTCAGGTGTCCAAACTGGAGCAGACACCTCGAGCTATGAGTGAGAAGCCTTATGCTGAGCATGGCAGAGCAACAAGATAGAAGGGGCCTGGGTCCTCATTGTCGTGGGGGCCACTGTACTAGCCCCGGACTGTCTGCATTTACATGGGACAGAAGTACGTTTATATTTTATTTAAGGTACAGTCATTTTTGGGTTTTGGAAACTCACAGTGTGATGTAATCTCAAGGAACACAGAGACCATTTTGCTCAGCACCGAACTAGAAACTTCGAGCAGAGGAAGAGGGCATTGAGAAGGTCGATAGGTAGTTGCAATGTAAAGAGTAGAAAGATGTCTCCACATGGGAGCTGATTGGCCAAAATTCCAGGAGCTGGAGAGTTGTAGGGTTCTGAGTGGGGCATAAACTTGGGCTGGCCACGCCAGACTGGGCGTGGGAGCTGGGCCCTGAGATTGGAGAATGAGAGAAAGGGAAGCAAGGAGAGCAAGGCTTGCCTTCTAAGGCTTGGAAAGGGGAGTCCACTCCTTCCCAAGACAGAAGGGAAGAATTAAACGGCATCATAGTGGGTTTCCATAAGGAAATCAGTACGGATGAGGACTCCCTAACACCAGGATGTATTGATAAAGGTATCTAGCACAGTGCCCAGCACATGATCTGTGTGCAATAATTATTTGCCTCATGAAAGTAAGATTGAACAACTGTATAGGTAATCAACCAACCAAAGAGAGACAAGCAATATGGTACAGTGGCTAAAGATGGGTGCCAGAATCGGCAGACTGGTGTTGACATGTTTCAATTCTAGCTTTGCCATTTAGTAGCTGGTGAGGGATTTGGGCAAGGTATCTAACCAGTTTCCTCATCTATCAATTGGTGATGATCATGATAGAGACTCTCCTTTTAGGGACTTGCTTGAGTGACATAAGACGTGGACACAAATATAGATGTGGATACAGATACAGATAGAGATTGAGAAATAGATATATACGGTTTATCCCGGTGCCTGGAAAATAGTAGTAGTCAATAAATGCAGAATCATAGTGTTATGGTTGTTGGTTGCAAATGAGAGTCTCTCAGGGCTTTGCAAATTTCCTCTTCCTAAATGTCCTGGCAGCTTTCTCCCCACGTATGCGACCCTCACCCCTCGCCCTATTTGAGTCTCCCGTCCTCTTGAGGAGGGCTATTCCGACCGCCCCACAACCTTCTCCTCTGACAGCACATGACTGCCTTGTCGCCGGGCGCTTGGTGAGGGCTGTCCCGGACACCTTCTGAGCTCCTGTCCTGTTTCATCCCCGACTTCCCGGCCACACGCGGGGAAGGCGGAGCCCACGTTACTGTCTGCCCCGCTGCGTTCTCCACACGCGTCCTTCCCGTCTCCTTCCTCGTTTAAAAATCTGCGCACCCCCCTCACGTTTCCATCACCCGAACTTTTATCGTAAGCTTAAATCGCTGCTGCAGTAATATTTATACTCTGAAAGAAAACTGTTACATCACTTTTAAAGTGTGTCCGGTGGAAACTCAATACCGGGGTGACTGACATCCACCATCATCGATTTGAATCACGCGAGAGAAGCGCAGCTCTGATTGTTGGAAATTTGGCGTTTTTCTCTTTCAGCCCCCGCTCCCCTGGTGGGCTTTGATGGATGCGTATCATATCTGCACACTCGGAAGTCTTTTACTGATATCACTGTAACGAAACATATATAAGTTAAAAATGAAAAATTTAAAAATTTCTGTGACCATAAAGCTTTAAAGTGCTAAATATGTGATTCTGAGTTTGGTTATCTTCACAATAGTGAGTAGTGCACAGCTGATCAAAACGATATAACTGTTGCGGGGCTGTTTTTTCAATTAATTCATGTATTCATGGACGGATATTGCTCATTGCTGTAAAGAACAGGTTTCAGCATCAACACTACCTACCTCTTTTTTTTTTTTTTAATTTTGGTTGGGTTGATGTAATGGAGAACCTTGTTTGCGTAAATAAACAGGTGGGAACCGACGAGCTCCTGTTACATGCGGCTCAATTCTTTGAATGCCTTCCGTCTAAATGGGCCCCCTTGCTCTCTGGCTTTTGGTTGAGTTTTGCCAATAGGTGGGAAGAACCCGGGGAGATGACAGGCTGAGAGACGAGTGTCTTTATCCCATGAGACCCCACGTGGTGGAGCCCAGGCTGTCTGCACCCACTCGAGGAGGTCACAGCTCCTGTCTGGCAGCCCCCTCGACAGAGGCCCTTTCTGTCTCCAGGTTCCAGAAACCTCCCTCCTCTTGTCCTGCCCAGGGCCCCACTGTTGCCAGCCAGGGCCCTGCACTATCCTTTGCAATTTCTCTTCATCCTGCTCACAGGTTTTAAATAAAACCTTAGAGGGAACCATTCTCGAATTAACCAGTATGAATGTGCCATCCGCCTCCTGCCAGAACACTGATCAATCTTTGTTTTACACCGTGAAAGTAGAGTATTACCCAAAAGAGGACAAGGAAAAGAAGAGCCCACGGCACACACATGTCATTTGAGCAGCTGAAAACCAATCCTCTTAAAACTGCCCAGGCCTGAGAGCCCTTAGAAAGTCATCGTGTGCCCCCAGGGTCTGAGGACTCCCATTTGATTTGATCAGTCTAATACCTGACCATCCACCCCTCTCTCTTCCATCCCATAATTGCAAGAACAATGTTCGGAACCAAAAAGTCATTAAAGAAAGCCAGCGACTGTTTTACCACCAAGGCTGAAGGATGCAGGCGTATTCCACACGGCTGTGGGGAGCGTCCCCACTGCCGTCGCGGCGGAGGAAGCAGATTCTGTCCCCGAGCAGACATTCGGGAGAGAGCTGGTCGGAGGAGCCCAGGACCCAGGGTCCCTGCTTGAGTCTAGCACTTATCACCACCGAAGGGCAGTCTGTCTTGTTTCTTTATCCACCAGGCTCTGGAAGCGCTGATTTAGAAATTCCAGGCAACCCGCTGAGAGTTCTTTATTGCAGCAGCGGGCAAGTGATCTATAACAGCATGTAAACAGATAGGGGTCCCCCAGGCAATGACGGCAGCTGCAGTTTAAAGTAGGAATTGGAGTTAAACGTGTGCTGCGTCCACCTACTGGCAGGAGGGGTGTAGCAGGGAGGCCGGATGGGGATAATGATCTCTTGCTTTTCCTCCCTGAATCCGGCTAGAAACCGCCAGGGTCAATTGTGCAATGCGTCTCCCTCGGCATCGAGCCTGGAGGCGTCTGGCGGTGGCTGTGGTGTGTTTGCATTGGCCGCCTGGGACTTTTCCTTCAGGGTAATTCAGATACAAGAATCCCTCCTTCCATCCCCCCTTCTCTTCTTCTAGCAGTCTAGCCCTGGGTGTTCAGACAGCCTCTTAAATAATAAACAATCCTGCATCGAACTTTGGTTTCTTGAACCACTGTTTGTGGTCATGAGTTTTGTGACAGTTTGCGTCATTGTTCAGCAAATACTGAGAATCTCCTTCCTGCCACATTGACGTGGTTTTGGCTGTGTGACTTGCTCTGACCAGTTGGATGTCAGTGGCAGTGACGAGACCAGTGCCACTCAATGTGCTCATGAATTTGGCTTGTTCCTTTTCTCAGGGATCGCCAGGAGGAGAGTGTATCCAGAGAGGAGCTGCTGTCCCCTCAGACTGGGCTCAAGATAAACACATGGAGCAGATCTGAGCCTGACCCACAGCTGGAAGCCACACCCAGCAGGACCCAGCCTGCGTCAGCCAAGTCACCAATGACCTGCGGACCTGTGAGCCTGAGAATTTGTGCTCACTGCAGACCACGGAGTTGGGCTGGCAACAACTGACAAATGACTGAGCTTTTAAATTCTGCTTTGCAGAATCCAAGCACAGTAGTTGGAATTTTAGACAATTATACATGTTATTTCTATTTCTCCATAAATTTATTCTAGAAACTTTTTTAGAGATAGAGCAAATCAGAAAGCACCCTAAGACTTCCTGGTAAGTCTGTCTTGCCTTTTCTTTCTTTACTTCCCGTATTAGTTTTCTAGGGCTGTCATAACAGATTACCACAAAGCTGATGGCTGATGGCTCAAAACAACAGAAATTTATTCTATCATGGTTCTTGAGGCCAGCGATCCAAAATCAAGGTGCCAGCAGGACCATGCTCTCTCTGAAGGCTCCGGGGGAGAGTCCTCCTCTGTCCTTTCTGGCTGCTGTGGCTCCAGGCCTTCCTCTGCGGAGCCACAACACTCCCACCTCTGCCTCCGTCTCCATTTGGCCTTCTCTTCCTTGTGTGTGTGTGTGTGTGTGTGTGTGTGTGTGTGTCCTCTCTTCTTCTGTCTCTTACAAGGTCACTTGTCATTGGATTCAGGGCCTATCTGAGTAATCCAGGATGATCTCATCTCAAAATCCTTACCTTAATCACATCCGCAAAGGCCCTTTTTCAAATAAGGTCACATTCATATGTCCCAGGGATTTGGACATGGAAATATCTTTTGCAGGGGGGAGCGTAACTCAACCACCTCACTGTCATCACGGTGACCAGTTTGTCCTTATTTAGCAGGGACTTTGTCAGTTTTTGCACTGAAGTCCTGTATGCAGGAACCTTCTTCACTCTCAGGAAAACTGGGACGGCTACTCACCCTATGAACACATACCTGCAATGTATGAGTGGGTCGAGGTTCCAGAAGAACCTTCTAGAATATTTGCAATCCATTTAAACAAGGCTTAGTGGAGAGAGGCAGACCAACTCCTTTACCTCACGTCACGCCCTGGCATAAATTAAAATAACAGTTTGGTTAGGTTCTGTTTGAAAGCTCTGATTTGGTTTATATTCAGTCATTTAAGAAAGTACATATGTTTGATTCCAGTTTAAAATACGTCTTTCACATTTTTCTTCTCTTCTTCTTTCCTTGTTTCTTTTTCTTCCTCCCTCCCGTCTTTTCCTTCCTCTCTTTCACCTTCTTCTCATCCTTTTCCCTCTCGCCAGTTCTCTTTACTCCTCTCGGGCCCTCAGGGAGGTGAGGGCAGACCTTGGATTTGTCCCCAGCCCGGCGTGTGAGGGGCGCGGGCATCCCTACAGACCCGGCGCTCTGGGATGCACCTGCCCTGGGTTTTGGCGCCCGCTCCCCCTGCAAAGGCTTCAGACTGGCTTTTCACTGGCGGAGAGGACTGTATGTCTCCATCCGTCTGGGCTGTCAGCAGTCTTCATGAGAGCAATGCGGTTATAGATGTGCACGTCTTAGAGCGCTTTGCAGGGAAGGCAGGAAATAAATCCAGCCAATTTCCCAGCCCGTTTCTCCCGCTCCACTCACCGCGGGATCCTCCAAGACCAGGCTGGTGAGCGGAGAGGATTCCTGCTGCCACCGGGACAGGCTGAGATGGTCCCTCTGCCTCCCTCCCTGCACTAGATGAGAGGCTGTCAGGGAGAGAGGAGGGAGGGGGAGCTTCTAGCTGCCCTGGCGGGGCAGGTGCTTTCATCTCTCACCTGGGTTCATTGGCTCAGCCACTTGGTGCTCAGCCTTGTTTCTGTTTCCAGATAAAGAAATTGAGGCTCAGAGAGGGCAACAATTCACTCCAGGTCACACAGGTGGCACAGGGCAGCAGCAAGATTCACACACAAGGATCCGCTTCCATTCACTCACCCATTCAAAGTGTGCGAGCCTCTTGCAAGGGACAGACACTGGAGACACAGCAATGAACAAAGTCAACAAAGCCCCCGCTCTGGTGGGCTGCGCGGAGGAAGGCAGACAAGGAACAATACACCTTCCACCGGGTGGTGATCAGGGGTGTGGGGAAAAGCAAGACAGAGTGAAGTGTATCGTTGGGAGGATGCCCTTTTTTTAAAATAAGGGTGTGAGGGAAGTGATAGTCAAGCGTAGCCCTGAAGGAAGTGAAAGGTGAGCCACGCTTCTAAATGAAGGGAGCTCCAGGCTGAGGGCACAGCAAGTGCAAAGGCCCCGAGGCAGGGCTATGTCTCACATGTTGGAGGAATAGCAAGTAGCTGCATGTGTTCTTCCTGCAGTCCTTCATTCAGGGGCACAGTAAGGAAGCAAGGGCTGGTGGGAGCAGTGTGTCCCCACTGCTGTAGGCAGTTTAAAATCAATGATAAAATTGGCTAGAATTCATTAATAAAAACATGCCTTCCTGCCAGGGCGGATGGCCCTTGCCACACACCCCAGCACCCCTGGGACCCCTGTTGCCCACATTAGACCAGAAAAGTTGGAGGGCCAAGCCTGTGTCTGTCCTACTCCTTGTAGCGTCCCCAGGACTTAACATCTCAGGCTGGAACCCGGCTTTCGTCGAAGGGATAAACAAATAGGAAAAAACCTGGTGTTTTCTGGGAGCTGCCAGTGGGTGGCCAAGCACAAACGAAGACCTTGATTTGGGAAGGACAGCGTGACGATAAAATGCACTCCCTGGCAGGGCCTGGACAGGGCCACATGCTGTCTCCACAGGACAGTGTGATGTGTGTGGGGGGTACCAGGGTCCCGGGCGCGCCGTGACTCTGCCATGGTTCCCTCCTGATGGGCTTTACAAAGCGCAAAGATGTCATTGCCTTCCTTCTCCTCTCTGCCGAGGTCACAGAAGGCCTCTGAGCAGAGATGCCCCAGCCCTGGTCTCTGTCTTGGGGAAAATCATAACTCTGCCCTCCTTCTGCTCTCCTGGTGTCGCTGCAGTAAGAGCAGCCACACACTCGAGCAGTCAAGAGGGATGGAGAAAGAGCAGTGGCCTTGGTGTCCAAAGGCCAGGGCCAAGTCCTGGCTCGACCCACAATGGGCCGCGAGACATCAACCAGGATGTTTCCACCTTCAGGACCTCACTGGTGAACGAAGGCTGGGGATTGGGTGACCTGGATGGCATTTGTAGCACAGATTTCATAGGTGTCCAGAAGTTTCTTCCCCTAAAGACTGCTCTGGGCGTTATAGGGAATCAGAGCCTCGAGAGAGTCACACGCGTGTCAAGAGGAACACTTATGCACAGCTGCACAGCTGAGGCTCAGCGACTGTCTATTGAACAGCGGCTACTCTTTCTCCATCTGGGAGGAGCGGGAAGGAAACGGTGAGAGCAGTGGCAACTCTGCTTTGTAAACCGCCAGTCATTGCAATTCATCTGCCGCTCAGTAACCCCTCATGGCAATACAGCGGTAGGTACTGTTATCCTGGACATTCCACAGGTGGGGAAACCGAGGCATGCTGTCCAGCTGCTTCTGCCACCATTCCCAGTTTCCCAGGTCTTTCCCTCAAGACTCAGGGATGGTTCCTCACATGCTGCCGGATCCCAGGTAGCAGTGACCTTGAAGCCTTTCTTTTTTCTTTTTCTTTTTTTAGCAAACTAACCAGAACATATTGTGCATCCCATCGATCTTGGTCCCGGCAGAGTGGTCTCCAGAAGGAATCTTATTCCAACACTGGAGTCATTGTCAAGGCAACTGTGGCCTCCTCTGGGATGCTCGGAGATCTGTCCCGTTATTGCATGGTCCATCTTGTCCTCTAATGGAACCCTGAGCTGGAGCACGTTTCCTCTCTCTGACCTTGAACCTGAATCACCCCCAGACATTTCCAAATGCCAAGCTCACTTCCAGGGCCAGCCGGGTGGGTGTGTGACCTGCACAGGTGCACAGGGCCCCACGCTCAGACGGGCCTGCATTTGGTGGGATGCTCTGCTGTCATGGACTTGAAATTCTTAAAAATTTCTGGACAAAGGACCTTACATTTTTATTTCACACTGGGCTCCAAATACCCTGTAGCTGGTCATCACGCCACCTTGCGAGGAGTGAGGCTTGCCCCTCCTCAGGTGTTGAGAAGCAGAGGCTCTAGATCAAAGGTGACTCCCTCCTCAAGGGAAATCCCCAAGTGTCTGGTCAGTGGGGGCATCGCTGGAGGGTCCTCCTCAGAGAGGACTGTGCCCATTGGGATGCATAAGCACCATTGAGTCTGCTAAACAGCACGGGCCTCGTCACTGCTCAGCTCGTGCCTTGAAAGCCAAGTCACAACAAGCCTGGCCAGAGGAGGAACATCACTGGAATGTGGCCAGGTGGCTCCCGGTTAGTTTCTTTCTCTCCCATTTCTTGGCCTGATCATCCTGCTTCAGGATGGGTTTGATCAGGGTATCACTGAGCCTTGGCCACCCTGTTGATAGGTTTGGGGCTAGAGCAGTTTCTCTTCTATGCCCCAGATGATCCATATTTGGATAAAACAGTGCATCTTGCCTTGGGGGATAGACCTCCAACTTGGCTTATCGTGAAGTCTCCCTCGGCCG